>JACEGR010004205.1:0-90875 GCA_014170235.1 Listronotus bonariensis
GATATAAAGTAAAAAAATATTTTTGTCATTCTTTTACACTACGCATTAATATTTTTTTAAATACTTGACTTTAGGCTTGCTAGTAATCTTGTGGGTACCCGGTTTTTTTTAAATTTTGTAAATTGAAATAAAATTAAAAACTAAATCTGCCGGCCATTAAAATTTACGCTCCTCCAACCACCAGGTAAATCCGCCACTGTTCTGACTATTCACATTGTAACAAAGAAAGCCAGTTTTGTTACAATGTTTGTTTAAAACCAGTTACAGACAGAAATATACCGACAAGCTGAATCTGTTTTAAGCTAAACAATAGATAATTAAAATACTGTCTCGTAACATGACTAAACGAAAAAGTATGCGGGTTGGGGCGAGTGTTTAAATTAAAAGGAATAACGAGAATTTGGAAATATCCACACAGCTTTGTCAAAAAAACACCATTACGAGTAAAAATCCCAGCAAACACTATTTGCCGGCAATGTACATTTTTATATTGGCATTGATGGTAAAGCATTGGCAATTGGTGGCAATATTATGCCAACATCTAACACGTATTAAAAAGTCAACCCTAAATAAACACTTAATTGCCAATAAATTTTACATGCAGGCGAATTGCCGGAAGCATACAAAAATGGCGGCATACCAATCCTGATTAAATAAAGCATGCCTTTTTGTTGCTGGCAAATAATTATTCTATTTTTGAAGGCAAACCTTCAACCCATATTCTATCTATTTTATTTATAATGGCAGCTAAACAACATTATTTTATGTTTTTTTACCTAATTTAAAGAAAATAGCCTTTTCATAACATTTCATTGTTAAAAATCATGCAAATAAAAATTAGGTCAAACAAAATGTTTATTATGTATTTTGGAGCGAATAAAAATAAAATGATGGTAAAATTAGCTACGTTAATTTCGACCGAAGGTGACCGCTTTGTGCATTTGTTTTCTACGTGGTTTTCTAGCTTTTTAGTTTCTTTTTTAAAGAAAAGAGTTTTTTAATAGACATAATTAAATGTATTCATTACCTAATAAGTGTGTGTTGTGTGATTAATTGGTGATGGCTAGTCGGGAAGGCATGATATTCAAGTAGACTGTTAGGAGCTGTAAACATTTTGTTTAAAACTTTATTAAAAGTTTTAAAGACGTGTTAATAAAAAATATTATATATATATAATAGTTTTTTGACATACCGATAGATGGCGTAATGGACAAGAAACTACTACGTTTCTGCAATATCTTCGCTTTTTATCGTCTAAACCGTACCAATTAGACAAAAATAATACGAAAGCGGTCTGCGGTAGGTGATCTCACTTAGCTTTGAAAGAAATATCTTCGGCTAGTGTAAAAATCTGCATCTCCAAGTTGGACAGTGTTCCGAGAGATGCTACTTTGCATTGCAAGGAAATTGCATGCAGTAAGGAGTTTGTTCCTATTTTAATTTTCAAATAAAATATCGCATCATTTTAGCTTTTAAAAAAAGTATATGCGACAATTTTCGTCAATAAGACGTCAGCTTGCTGCTTGGGAGTATCTGCATTTGCCCACTTTCGTGTCTTTTTTATCTTTTTGCCAATAACCTATTAATGATGGATGCCATCATCCTAAATGTATTGTTTTATCATAACTTATTAATGACGGATGCCATCACATTATCTGCAACACGTGGCCTAATAACGGCCAATTGCCCACTTTCGCGTCTTTTTGATACCTTTTTGCCAATGCCTTGCCATTAAAGAGTGTTGACAATGCCAGTAAATTAAATGTACAACGCCGCAAAAAATGTTATATGGGTATATTGTGTTTTAAAATCTCAATAGTTTAATCAACAAATACAAATAAAAAATATAGTGCAAGAAATAGAGGATTTTGTCGTGCATAATTCGGTAGCAGCTATTTTTTTCACAGATAGGTGCATTATGACGTAATAAACCTAAAAACACAAAATACTTCTAAATAAGGCGAACGAAAGTGCTGCCATTTTGCGAAAAACCGTTTGAGCCTATATCTTCGTAACCATACACTTAAGGCTTACAATTATAAGGACTTTTATTATAGAGAATTAAATTTCCCATCTTTTTTCTTTCATAACTTTTTTCATATCACTTACCGATCACGATTTATAGGATTATTACCGTTTGTTTTTTGACTTTTTTATTGATATCTCTTTTATTAATTGTTCAAACAATAAATTACTAATAACTGAACTTTTAGGTCAATAAATTTTCTCCAACTTTTGTTTAAAACTCCTTTCTCTAAAATTAATATTTTGGAAGTTATAACTCGTTATTCAACATCTGGCCAGATATAACGCTATGCTTACTTCGTTCTTATTAACCTTGTACATTGAACGCGTTGTAACTTCGAAAATATTAATTTTAGAAAAAAAAGGTTGGGGGTAATGTTATAGAAAATTTATAGATTTAAAAGTTGGATTTTAAGCAATTTCTTATTTAAACAATTATTAGAAAAGATATCGGTACAAAAGTCAATAAACAAACAGAGTAATATTCTTATAATTTTTAAACGGTAAGTAATGCGAAAAAAGTATTAAACAAGAAAATATAGGAAATTTTATTATCTATAATAAAAATTATTATAGTGTGGGCCTTAAGTGCATGGTTACGCAGATACAGGCCCAAACGGTTTTTCGCAATATGGCGGCACTTTCGTTCGCCTTAATAAGCAATTTGTGTTTTTAAATTTATTACGTCTGTGAAAAAAAAACTCCTGCCGAACTTGGCATTAGGGAAAAGAGTAAGTCGCTCCTCTTTACTTGTACTAATAGGAAAAATTAGGGAAAAAAGATTAATGACATTATTTTTCGAAATTATTTACTTTAATGCAAATATCTCTTAGAACAAATGAATTGTTTTATTTGCCATTTAGGCGCACGATTCCCAACAGAGAAACTCGTGGTTCCGCGCGAATGCATCCCTATACGGTCCAACTGGACAGGCCCCGAACTTCCCACTTTGTTCGTTCTTTTATCCCTAGAGTTTCTAGGTTGTGGAACCTGCTGCCCGCGGAGGTCTTTCCTTCCCCCAAATCTTCAATTATTTAAGTCCTGTGTCAACAAACTTCCTCTTACCTCGCTTAAGACACCCATGGTACGTTAGTATTTAGGCTTTTAGCCTTCGTGGTTTGTCTAGAGATAAAAAAACAAAAAAAAAAAAACATATTCTGCTCAAAATTCTCCTCTCTGTCGCATAGTAAGGCAGAGCAATAGCTTTAGTAATAAGATCGACTTTTTCTTAATGTCATTAGCACAAACAAAAAATATTTTAAAAAAAGTTTAATAATACATCACCTGACTTTCCTTGTGCCTCTTGTAGATGCTTGATTTATTATTTTTTTCTGAGGTTTATTTATTGTTGCATGACTTATTTTTAGTTTTTAAGTTAGTTTTTATCCTCAATTTTAAGTTAGTATTCATTATTAACTTATTCACATCTTTTATGTTATAACTATTCATACTTTATATCGTATCTTAATTTAATTTTGTGGATACTCAAGTGGGTATTTTACCTGTTTGTGTCCTTTATGGCCAAAATAAATAAATAAATAAATAAATAAATAAATCTAAAAACTTACTTAATTATATTTCTCCTGATAATTTTTCAACACAAAACTTTTTTGTTTTTTTATCTTTGGACAAACCACGAAGGCTAAAAGCCTAAATACTAACGTACCGTGGGTGTCTTAAGCGAGGTAAGAGGGAGTTTGTTGACACGGGACTTAAATACTTGAAGATTTGGAGGGGAAGGAAAGACCTCCGCGGGCAGCAGGTTCCACAACCTAGAAACTCTAGGGATAAAAGAACGAACAAAGTGGGAAGTTCGAGGCCTGTCCAGTTGGATCGTATAGGGATGCATACGCGCGGAACCACGAGTTTCTCTGTTGGGAACCGAAAGTGGAGGAACTATACTGGACAATTCTTCAGAGCAGAAGCCATGGCTATAAAAAAGCGAAATATTTGACTTCAAACTTAAAAATTTGTGTGTTTCTTAAATTAATCTGACATCAATAAGTCATAATTTATAAGTGTATGAACCTTTTTTTAAATAATTTTCTTATTTTACATGTCAGGTTTAGCCTAATTCTTTCAAGACCGGCCTTATTAGTAGCGAAGCCGACAATGCTAAATGAGGATTTACTCGAGCGTCATAGGGAACTATTGGGTTGCAAAGCTTAGATGATAAGAAGAAAAAAATGTTATACAGTGTATCCAAGATAAGGATCCTAAGCATGGGAATCTCGGTGCCTATTGTAGATACAGCTTAGTTTAAATTAGGAAAAAGTTGTGTTATTTAAAGGTTATTTATATGCCGTTTAGAAACTTGAAAAATTTTCATGGCCTACTGAGATATTTGGCAAAAACGAAAATTTGACTATATCGATTTTATTTTTTTCTAACTTTATTTAAAGGGATATGAAAAAACTAGTAACACTTTTCATTGGCACTTTTTAGCTACTGCATGATGGTATTTTAAGATTTTATATCCGACGTTTCGTTTTCAAGAAACCATCATCAACTTTTTTTTTTATATGGCTCGAAAAAAAAGTACCCCTGTTTCTAATCCCATTTTTTATTACAAATTCGGCGATGTATCACATGTCATATTTTAATTTTTAGTTAAAAGTAAAATTGCATTTTTTTATTTTTTAAAAGTATTTTTAAGTGAGCCTTGGAAACAAATGCTTTGACGTTAATACCTGTTACCGTGTCTGTAACATAATTTAATATCATGATAAAATAGTAATTATCGTTATTACCCTGTTTGTCGAGTTGTTGTTTTTAGAGCAATTGTTCTTATTGTTACTGTTGTCTTTATTATTGTTTATTGGTGAATAGTTATTATCTAATAAATAAAATAAATTAAAAATACCATCATGTAGTAACTAAAAGTGCCAATAAAAAAGGGTTATTAGTTTTTTCATATCTCTTCAAATAAAGTCAGAAAAAATAAAATCGATATAGTCAAATTTTCGTTTTTGCCAAATATCTCAGCAGGCCATGAAAATTTGTCAAGTTTTTAAACGGCATGTAAATAAGCTTTAAAAACACAACTATTTCCTAATTTAACCTAAGCTGTATCTCCAATAGTAACTGAGATTCCCATGTTTAGGATCCTTATCTTAAACACATTGTATAATGTATACCTTTTCATAAATCCCGAAATCCCCCTCTTGGGCTCCCCCTACTATAAATCCCGAACCCCCAAACAAAAAAAATGTGCGAAAACTCTCCTCTTCCCCTACCGTTTACCTATATCTACCTAGAAAAGCACAAAATTTTGCATGACCGGCAGTATGGATTTCGCCACAAAAGATCTACAGCAGATCTTCTTTCCTTCGTATCACACTGTTGGAATAAGTCTCTTGAGTTTCTAGGTGAGTCCCAGATCGTTGCTCTTAATATATCCAAAGCTTTTGACCAGGTCTGGCATGCCGCACTTCTTAATAAACTTCCCTTCTATGGTCTTTCAACTAAACTCTGTACTTGGCTCTCTAGTTATCTATCTGATCGACGAATATCAGTTATTGTGGACGGTTATTCTTCAAGCTTTCACCAAGTAAATGCTGGAGTGCCTCAGGGCTCAATTCTGGCACCAACATTGTTTCTTCTTCATATCAACGACCTTCTCTCGTCCACAACTAATTCCATTCATAGTTTCGCCGACGATAGTACCCTTCACTCCAGTTTTCAGGTTCCTAAACCCATCACTAAACCTGACTTGGAAAACAAACGCTGAGCGATGCAGATATCTCTTTCGCAGGATCTTAATTTAATATTGAATTGGGCGCCAAAAATCTCGTCCATTTTAATGCATCCAAAACACAATCATGTTCCTTGTCGCGAAAAGAGTCATCAAATACTCATCCTCTATTTATGAACGGCCAAGTTTTACAGAGCAAAGACACCTTCAATCTTGTGGGCGCCACATTTGAAAGTAATCTTAACTGTAACAAATATTGTTCCCATATCTGGGGCATGACGTCCCCCACAACCCTAAGCATTCTTGATTCTATTCAAAGAAGAGCTATTCGTCTCATTAATGATCCTTTACTTACAGAAAGGCTTCCTTCTCTTGCCCATCGTCGGACTGTGGGGGATTTATCGCTTTTTATAAGTATTTTCATGGCTGCTGCTCTAAAGAACTGTCCAACTAGACAGGCCCCGAACTTCCCACTTTGTTCGTTCTTTTATCCCTAGAGTTTCTAGAATGTGGAACCTGTTGCCCGCGGAGGTCTTTTCTTCCCCCAAATCTTCAAGTATTTAAGTCCCGTGTCGACAAACTCCCTCTTACCTCGCTTAAGACACCCACAGTACGTTAGTATTTAGGCTTTAAGCCTTCGTGGTTTGTCCAAAGATAAGAAAAAATAACCAATGGCATGTCTAATAATTCCTTGGCACCCGTTTTTTTTTTTTTAGGAATGTACTATATTTTAAATTAAAAGAATCTCTTTTTAATTCTAAATTACATCTGCAATGCAGCTTTATTCATATTTATATTCGACAATTTAATTAAAGAAAAATCCTATACCGATTGGATATATCGAAACCGAAGTGGAAAAGATAATTAGCTTAGAAAAGAATTTACGAATAAGAAAAATTTACGGTTTGAAAATCTATAAAGAAGTCGACGAACAATTCGACATTCCGGGATTTTAGCGGGTCAAGGTCATCGGAGAAAGTCAGTGGCGCACAAGCGTGAAAGAAAGATGAGAATATTAATACGTATTAAGTATTACTGAATACAAGTCAAAAAAAAATTAATGAAAATATAACTTTAAGGCTTGTTTTTAACACGCTCTTATTAGCTTTACTTGTATGTATGCAAGGTTAGTTTATATTTATAAGGTTGCGACATATCCTCAACTTTTAGGCGGTTCGATGTCGGGAACGCAAGGAAGGGCACTTCACGGAGAAAAGTTGGCAAGACTGGGTAAAATCAAAGCTGATAATCAATCCAGTGGCGTCTAGAATTTGCGCATTTCATTTTGCATTGTTTTGGAAGATGATATTTGTTCAAGGTGTAATTCCAAATGTTTTTTATTTAAAGCAAAAGAATTTACAACTTAATAATAATTAAAAACTGTTGTATAAATGGTTGTTCTACTAATACAATAAACTGTATATCTCCGGCACTGAACAACATGGCCGAAAAATGGGAGATGTGACGTCATAACACGTCAAAGCAATATGGCCGAATGTCGTGACCTTATTAGACCGACTTTAGTATGTATGTATGTTTGTTGTATGTAAGTCTTCTAACTAACGCCATCTATATTTAACTGTTTATAGTACTACACAAAACCTAGTAGAAAGCTGTTTTTAAAATATGTTTAGATACAGGTCCTTGTAACAGAACCTAAATGTTTCATTACTGTTTTTAATGTTTGACACTAGGTGTCACTAGCATATATATATATATATATTTTTAACAAGCTTTACTAGCTTCAGTTGGAGTATGAGCAAGTGGTTTATCTAGACTCTGGACACGCGGCAGCGTGTCAAGCCAAGTTTAAGCGCGCCGAGTGTAATATTACACGAACCACTTGGTGCCACTTTTAATCCCTCCATATCTCAAACCATATAACATAAACACATAAAACTACGTGTGATTATTTATATTTTTAAGGACAACCCAAAGCCTATGAAGTTAGCTTAAACTGTTATAAAGATATGAAGGTCTAAAAGTCGTCAATTTTCCACTGACTGACTGACTAAGATATAGATCATAAACCTAATCCAGATGACCTAGAGAGATGAAATTTAAGCTTGGTAATTGTGTGCCAGCGTAGCAAAATAATCTAAAAATAAAAAAGTTAAAAAATAGGGGGTTAGGGGGTCTCTCGTTGCAACGCAAACGCAAGAAAAAGTATTAAATATAAATACATGTCTAGTTGTCTTTACAAAAAGGAATAATACTCCACCAATACATAAATGTAAAAAAGGTAAGCCAAGTTCAATACTAAAATTATGCCTGTCTGAGGGCTTCGCCGCAAAAAGAATGGATATTTAATAAGTGTCAATTTCTCTATAAAGTCCAAATATGTATAAGATCTTAAAGCAGGTTGCAGTTTTTATTAGAATTAAAAAAAATAGGTTAAATCAAGGTTAGTTTATATTTATAAGGTTGCGACATATCCTCAACTTGGCGGTTCGAGGTCGGGGACGCAAGGAAGGGCACTCCACGGAGAAGGTTGGAAAGACTGGGTAAAATCAAAGCTGATGATCAATCCAGTGGCGTCTAGAATTTGCGCATTTCATTTTGTATTGTTTTGGAAGTGATATTTGTTGAAAGATGTAATTCCAAAATATTTTTATTTAAAGTAAAAGACTTTACAACTTAATAATAATTAAAAACTGTTGTGTAAACAGTTGTTCTACTAATACAATAAACTGTATATCTCCGGCACTGAACAATATGGCCGAAAAATGGGAGATGTGACGTCATAACACGTCAAAGCAATATGGCCGAATGTCGCGACCCTATATATACCTTTAAAATGACTGGTGTAAGAAAAAAATATGCTCCGGTTTTTTTTTGGCAACAAAACTTATAGCAAAACTTTATTTCTTTTATTTTATTATTAACAGCACAATTAAAATGTTGTTAAAAAAAAATTGTACACATTTTGCAGAAAAATGGGTCAGAACAATCCATCATATCGTCAATAAAAAGTGAACAAAAACATCATCAATTATTTGTTTTTCTGTATTCCCTATTTTCCTTCATTCGAACATTGTGTTTCTTTCAGATTCTACTTGTAATAACTTTTTGACAGGTTTATTAGATATTTATTGAATTTATTCGCACTAACGAAGATTTACGGTATTTATAACGGTTATAGAGAGTTGTTACCTTATTGGTCAAAAATAGCACCTGTATTTTTTTTTATTATTATTATTTAAAAAAAAATTATACTTTATAAACATTTTGCTTTATCTGAAATGCGAAAATCTATAATAAAAATTGCCGTAGTATATACAGGGTGGTTTAAAATCGTAAAAATTGTATTTTGAAAAATTAAAAAAAAACGGAAAAAGATATTTTTGAAACTATCTTACTAAAAAGGTAATTAAAAGTTTATAATACATTTTTTTGTATTGTTGATGGTTTCTAGAGAAAATTTTAGGTTAACGTTAAAAAACAATACTTTTAAAAATATATTTTTTACAATTCATTGAAAAATTGAACTGTTAAAAAAGTTAGTGACAATTTATGTGGCGTACTAAAAAGAAGACTTAATTTTTATGATAACAATAAAAAAATTATATACAGGATGTTCCTTAAAGACATGCTAATATTTAAATAGGTTAGACTCATTTGAAGAAAAACACTTCCTATAGGCATACAGGCTGTTCATTTGAAAACTTTTTACTCAAGTTATCTTCGAAACAAGACAGATTTGAGAAAATCGCCGAAACACGTCAAGATATTTATTGAGGGAAATGTTTTTACAAAAATTGGACGGCGCCCCTTTAACCCTTAACCATCAGGGCCACCACCTCAAAATTCTTAAATGAGAAGGCGGGTCGAGTGATACATCATTTTAAAGCTCCTGACGAGTACTTTATCACCCTAGAATATGAAGTCAATATCTTCACCTATTACAAAATGGCGGTACTTTTAAAAATTACCTAAATACCTGATTTGGATGGTCATATTTCCGAAACTAATAAAGTTAGATGTACTTAATGTGGTATTTTCTTAAAGCTCATTTAAAGATCTTTTTAATGGTAAAATAATATACAGGGTTCTTAAATAAAAAAATATGTACTTTTTCTTCTACCCTGTATATTACTACCAGTATCACTATTAAAAAGACCTTTAAAAGAGCTTTAAGAAAACACCACATTAGGTACATCTAACTTTATTAGTTTCTGGAAATATGGCCATCCAAATCAGGTATTTAGGTAATTTTAAAGTACGGCCATTTTGTAATAGGTGAAGATATTGACTTCATATTCTAGGGTTATAAAGTACTCCTCAGAAGCTTTAAAAATCACTCGACCCGCCTTCTCATTTAAGAATTTTGGGGTGGTGGCCCTGGTGGTTAAGGGGTTAAAGGGGCGCCGTCCAATTTTTTGTAAAAACGTTCCCCCTCAATAAATATCTTGACGTGTTTCGGCGATTTTCTCAAATCTGTCTCGTTTCGAAGATAACTTGAGTGGAAAGTTTTCAAATGAACACCCTGTATGTCCTAAACGTCTTAACGTTTTAGATACATAATGTTAAAATTTTCATTTTTTTCTAATATCCCAACTATCCTTTCCCCGATCTCGTTTTAATTTGGCAATGTTATTAATGGCACTAAGGGGGTAATTTATAACTAACTAAATTACATTAATTCCAGTGGCGTCTCGAGAGGCAACTGAAAGAATATTTCTAACAAAAAGACGGTACGCCACTGACTGTATAAATTTTTGTGTTTCTTAAGATTAAGCAAATAAAAATACAGCTTTTATGTTTTTCAACTTTTTTCGTATCTTGTTTAGTTTAAGAGAGAAAAATCCACTTAATTTCATACTTTTAGATCATAAAAGAAGCATTGCAGGAATTTTTTATTTTAAAAATTATAAATACCTATTTAAATAAGGTTTTTATCCAGTATGACAGTTTTTGCCAAAATAAATGTTTTCAAAATTTTTTTTTTTTTTTAATTATAAAACCCTGTATCTCAAAAGTTAAGACATTTAGGAGATATGTTCATATAAAGTTTTTTTTTCTTTAAATGAGTCCAAGAAGCACCCCTTAAATATTAGCATGTATTATGTTTTTGTTTTCATTAAGGTTATATAAAATTACTTTTATTTCAGCGAACGATTTTATCGTAATTTTCATGCACATTTCCAGATTTTTTCCCCAGCATTTCCCCCGTATTCCCAAGCGCCTTTCTGTCTCCCACTGACGTCAGTAGCGCAACGCGTGCAAAACGCGCCGAGAGCGCGAGCGTGAGCTTGGAAACGACAACATTTCAGAGTCTGAACATCTCGTCGCTTCCCGAAATTGAATCGTTACTTTTGGCATCGCTTTCAGCTTTGTTTCAGTACGTTTCCAGACGACGCTAGCCGTCGGCGTCACGACGAACAATACTACAATATTTTTTATGAGCCTTTGACACGTCTCTGGGTGGTACAAATACATTTACCTGCAATAATCAGAGGCCTATAATCTATTTATTGTTTTTTTTTTAATTAACAATGATTTGTCAGAAAAAAGGCGTTTTTTTGACATTACCAATGCTTAGTTTTATAATGGCTTAGTTTTTATTAAAACAGTAATTTTTACAATGTTGATATATTGTTGTTAAAAAAATGTTTTATATCGTTCAAACGTAAAAATAAATAATAAACATGTATTTTTGTGAGTATAAATTATAAAAATAAATAAAATAAATCAAAAGTAACACGCTGCTTTCTTACCTATCACCACGCTTTTTGGCTTATTTTAAAAATAGTTATTATACATTTAAAGATAATAGAATTTTGGTGCTTTTTGTAGATTAAATATTTGCTTAAATATCTTTCTTAAACGTTGCTTTTTTAACTAGTATTTAAATTATTTCAAAAGTAGTTTTCACAATATGTGCAAGTATGATTCATTTTTCATTTTATTTATGGGTTTTGAGGACTTTGGAACACAGTTTTTTTTACCCTAAATCTTTTTTATAAAAATATTTGACCAAATGCGTTAATTTCGAGATACGGGACGTTTTTTATTAGATCAGTAAATTGTAGTGGAGCTCAAGATGCTAAATAGGAATTTACTCGAGAGTCATAGAGAATTATTGGGTTGCTAAGCTTAGATAATTAGAAGAAAAAATGTTATATGTGGGGGAAAGCGGCTATTGATTGTTAAATATATCAATAAAAAATACTGGTATTATTTTGGCTTGTAAAAATCGTTTGGATCGTATAGGATTATATATTTTTTGTTACCCTTAGTTTTTTTTTTAAGGAGAAAAATAGCCACGATCGAGAATGTCAAACTGACGTTTTATTTTACAACTTTGTAGCCCTTCGCTTTCTTTACGTCACTCTCAAATTATTAGATTAGTGGAATATACACTGTTTAGCAAGTAATTAACTCACCCTCTCACTCTGAAGCGCTCGACAATTTGTGATGGATATATTTTTGTTTTTTTACGATCGGTCTTGTATACAAGGCTCATATTTGGTAAAGGTACTTAAATGGTGTAAAAACTTTTTTGTTATATTTTATCAACGAAAAATACAGCGGTTTACAGTTACAGCAAAAACTTATCATATTGAACCAAAAAAGAACTAGGGATTGGTCTACATTTAACTATTTAAATAATGTACAACGTATTAATTTTCAACACATCAGTTTGTCATTCACAATGGAACATGCATACATCGATTGTTTAATGCCCCGACGTATGATATGAATTAAATATTAAAATCTAGTGCTCATTGCAAATGACCTACATTTAACTTAACCTAAAACAGCCGTGGATTGACAATTTATTATTTTGCAGAAACAACCAATACTTTTTTTATTTTTATGGTTTATAAATAAGATAAGGAGAATAAAGTCCAGTAGGGTTTTGTAAATGCTAGCTTTCAACAGTTATAGCCATGGTTATTAACTCAAATTTTAAACTTTTTCTTGGACTTTATACTGACAACTATAAGCTTGAGGTTTAATGTTAAGCACAATATCACATATTCATATTTTATTTAAACCAATAAACAGGCAAATGAAGTTAAAGTTAAAAGAACATTGAGTTTAATTACCAATGCTAAGCATCATACCTATCAATCATTTTATCAGCTCAAGTTTTGGAGGATATCTAGATCACGCACTATCAAAAATATATTATAGTTTAGTCATATAGAGTCTCAAGTGTAAAATCTCTAATATTACCACATAAAAAAAAAGCCTGAAAATTAAATATAATGCATTATTGCAATTAATGCAAGTTTGAATACTTCGAATGTTATTATTTTCCTAAATTCAGCGCTAAAAATCTAACTATTCTAAAATGTAAAATCACACCCATAAATATCGGCATATCTTTAGGAAACACCCTGTATAATTACCGTAATATATTTCCCATTTCATAACTATATGATTTGAACGATGTATTATTAAGTTATGATACACACTTTCTTTAAATGATATTCATATTTCATAATTTGCAATTATATGATTTACACCTAATATGAATTAGGTATTATACATATTTTTTTTAAATAAATTTTTTACCCGCATTCACATTTGGAAATGTTATGAATTATAAATTTGCAATATTCCGAATCACGGTTTGTTACAATAACATTTGGTGGATTTTATTTTATTTTTTACCCCTAATTCTCGTTAAGCATAATTTGTTTTCGGATTATTTTTTGAGGTGCGGATTAAAAATAATATATTTATTTAGGGTAAAGGACCTAGGTCGATAGCCATTTGTACTGTTATGTATGTTTTGTATTCAATGTTACAATAAAATTACATTACGTAAGATATTTATTTATGTTCGCCTGAGATTTGGTTACGAAAACTTTAAGCAAAAACTATATAAAGGGGTTTTAAAACAAATATGAGAATTTTTAGAAGGGGATATCTTGTTCAGAAAAACAAAGTAGTTTTTATTGTTTAAACGTTGGGTTTAAAAACAGTTAGGGAGATATGGCAAAAAATCTTAATTTTTTTTATCTTTACATAAAAGACTCTTTGTATCAAACACTCATCCTTTGCTTATGAGTGGCCAGGTTTTGCAGAGCGGGGACACATTTAACCTTGTGGGCCTCACATTTGAGAATAACCTTAACTGGCATAAACACATTGTATCTATAGCCACCGCGACTTCAAAAAGCTTGGATTTCTTTTCCGAGCCAAAAGTATTTTTCTCCTTCCAATTTATACACTTTGTATGTGTCCCAAATTCGACCCTCTCTGGAATATTGTTCTCATGTCTGAGGAATGGCATCCCCTACAACCCTCAGCATTCTTGATGCCATTCAAAGAAGGGTTGTTCGTCTTATTAATGATCCTTTACTTACTCAAAGACTTCCTTCTCTTGCCCATCGTCGAGCTGTGGGAGATCTATCACTCTTCTATAGATAATTTTACGGCTTCTGCTCCGACGAATTATCCAGTATAGTCCCTCCTCTTGCAGCTCCCAACAGAGAAACTCGTGGTGCCGCGCGTATGCATCCCTATACGGTTCAATTGGACAGGCCCTGAACTTCCCACTTCGTTCGTTCATTTATTCCTAGAGTTTCTAGAATGTGGAACCTGCCGCCAGCGGAGGTCTTTTCCTCTCCCCAAATCTTCAAGTTTTTAAGTCCCGTGTCAACAAACTACCTCTTACCTGCTTAAGACACCCACGGTACGTTAGTATTTAGGCTTTCAGCCTTCATGGATTGTCCAAAGATAAAAAAAAATAAATCACAAAGTATACTTAAAAGAAACATTATAAAAGCCTTAAAGTACGCGCACATACGTCGGTAATTTTTATTAAAAAACAACTATTCTATTATTTATTAAATAAAAAATTATTTTAATTTTAATAAATTAACACCTTATTTTTTTAGTTTTTATTAAAAATTAAATCGAGGTTTAATTTTTGTACCAAAGGTTGAAAAAATTAATTTAAAAATTATTTTTCTTTAACAGCCGTTACCTTGATGAAACATTTTATAAAGCTATTTTTGCTTGTTATTTGCATTTATACATGAAAAAAGCATTTTGCATTTAAAATTAATCAAAACATTTTTACAGGAGAAAATGTAACTGACGTTTTAAAATTTATTTTGTTGAACAAAATTAAATAAGATTGCTTTTAATGAATACTTTTTGTACTAATTGGAAAAAATCTCTTTTAAAAGCATTTATTTTCATTTTTTACGTTTAATTCCTTTTGTCTCAGTTCATCAGGGATAATTTACCAGATAATGAATAAGTTTAAAAGGTAATTATCTCTAAAGCTGCGGCAACGCCAATTTTGGTATTAGCGAGTCATTTAAATGCACATGATTGCAAAACGGTCGATCAGCTGTGGCCCTATTCTTGAATCAGGAGAAAATATTACTCCCCGTGGAGCTTTCTGATTTTTCTACTCCTTCATAATTTCTCTCGATTCTAAAAACCTGTATTCTTGAAACTAGGGAGTAGAAAGGAGTGACAGAAAATGCCAACAATGTTGCCAGCTTGTAGTAGAAAATTCTGACCAATCACAAAGCAGAAAATTGACAAGCCTTTAGACAGACGACAGACCAATGAACACTATCTCTTTTTAGCTCATTGAAGTGTCATAAGCGAGTGTAAACAAACGACCTTAATTTCGTATTTTCTTGAAAATTATTAGTTTGTTGATCGTTTTCGAGGTGGTTTTATAAACTAAGGACATATCTAATGATTTTGTGATTATAAATTGTAGTGAAAAACTCTTTTAAATAGTCTTAAAATGGTGGTATATTGCTGTGGTTATGAGTGTTGTAATGTTCAGTAAACTATATTTTTGTAATTTCTTTCACCCAGGTTTCCGTTTTCGCGGCCTGAAGATTTGCAGTTGAGGATTAAGGCAAGTAGAATAGAAAATTTGACACCTAGCTGCCAATACTATACTATGTAGTGAACATTTTACAGATATAGATATACCTATTTTTCTAGCAAATGTTTCTAACAGATTTTTCTGTTTTATTGTTTTTTGGAATCATAATGTCAATTGGGCACAAAACAAATATCCTGCATTTTACTTAGAACCTATTAAAAAATATATATAGAATGCGGCAACCAAACCTCCATCCCATTTTTTCAATCCTTATAATTTATTTATTTATTTATTACCTTAGAAAAGTTTCCATGAAAAGATTGTAAGTTTCTAAATATGTATCTATGCCCATTAAGTCGATAAATACACATAAAAATCTTAAAATAAGGGCAAAACTCTAAATGCGATGTTATTTTCATTCATTTTGTAGCAGTCTGTGTAGCAAAACTTGCAAAACAAACACTCACATAAAAAACAGTAAAAACACTAACTTTTATAGGTTATGATCTCTCCAATTTTCATTTTCTCTCAGTCGGGACCAGTAGAAATTGAAGCTTCCACAAGGAAAATTATTTCTATCAACTATTGAGAGAATTTTTTTCAAGAATACAGCATTTTGTTGTTTGAGGGAGCCACGCCTACTTTTACGTCACTTTCTCTCACTATTTCTACTCCCTGAGATTCAAGAATAGGGACCCTGGTTAAAATGGGTATCTAGAGCTAAAATGGAGAAAAATGTTTAACATTTACCAATTATTGGTTTGTTTCTGGTCTAGAAAGAAGTACTTTTAAAAACAAGGCATTTTTTAGAATAAATTACTCCTGTTCAAAAAAAACCAGACAAACAAAATTTTATTGGATGGTAATTAGTTGGGTACTCGCCAAAAATAAAATTAAAAGTACTAAAAAACCAAAAAAATTAAAACAAGTAAAAAGATACTTTAAAATGGCAAATCTACCACCGTTATTAAGATAAATTGAATACAAATAATAAAAAATAAAAATTTACTATTGTTAGGTTTTAAATTTTAAAATTTTTATGTTTTTTAGGAGATTCTGAAACGTCTTTGACATTGAATGTCAAATATGTTTGTTTGGTTATAGTGTCATAGTGACATAGATAACTGGTTGCTGGTGTATTTATTGTTTATATTACAAAAAGGTGAATAGTTAGTTAATTTTTAGTCTTCCTGAAGATACTTCAGTATCAAGCAAAGGCAACCAAGTGTTATTTAAATTAACTGAAATTGATGCTACACAATTATCTTTATTTAATAATATATACGCACTTTCTTTGATTTTGCGTTTTTTAGAACAAGTTTCCTTTGCTAAAATGCTCGAAGCATCCCAGTTTATTCTATGATTGTTATCAAATGCGTGTTGGCAGATTTTTGATTTATAAAATTCTGTGTTTTTAATATATGTTCTGTGTTCTTTTATGTGTTTGGCTAATGGTCTACAGGTTTCACCTATATAAAACTTATTGCATTCGCAAGGTATTTTATAAATGACATTTTTGTATTTTCATTTAAGTTGTATGGTTTTGTTTTTGTTAATTGAGATCTGATTGTGTTTTGAAGATTATTATTATTAAAGTTTAAAGATTGAAAGTATAAGTTTGATATATTGTTTTCTAAAAATTATGGATGCATACTGATTTTGGATACTGTTTTGAGTATAATACAGTGGCGCTGATCCAAATTATTCAGTTTTTAATTAATTAATAAGTCAACAAACTTAAGGAACCGAGGGGCGAATAGGGGTGCTGGCCCAGGTAAAATACTTAAAACTTTGATGTTGCTGTAAAATGTAAACAAATTATGAACTTGGGGCTAACTTTATTCTTCGGTTATGAAGTCCATATCATGCCCACTGTGCGAAATTCCATTTTAACATTAAAAACATCAATTTGGGGTCTAAAAATATAAAATAACTATTCAGCATAATTTATTAAATAAAAACTATACAGGGTGTTCCAGATCATAACAAAATTACCACGCAACTGAATTCTGCGCAAAAATATCTACTAATGTCATTTTTTACTTTTGTTGTAAGTAAAGAGACAATTAAAATACAAAGGGGTTTAAAAAATAGTGTTTTATGTAATAAGTGCATAAGGTTATACTTTTTTACGAATAAGTAGTTTGATAGCACGAGCCGTTAGGTGAGTGCGGAAATCCCATAAGTAAAAAAAGATACTTTATGCATGTGTTACATACTATATTTTTTCTACGCCCGCACAAATATTTCCTGAATTACCAGTTTATACATGTTTTATTTAATTAAACTTATTATCTTTAATTTTTGCAGCACAGCTATTATATTCCAACAAACAATCATAGTCTTCTTATTTTTTATAAGACAATTATCCCCTTCATAACTATGCCGTGATTTAATTTTGGAATATTGAATGTACTTACTTTTTGTAGCAATAATACTAAAACAGTATAAGTTTCTTTTCAATTTCTTAATCATCCAAATTCATTATTACTATTAATTTTAAATAATTTCTATTAAATTTATTCGCAAACTATCAAATTTTAAAACTAGTGACACATGAACTAAAAAAAATAATAACGAAATAAAAGGTAACTTGACCGTTTGGTTTAGTTGATGTCGCGTTTACTGTTACATTGCATAAATTGATATTTAAGTTTATTGTAGTAGGCATGGAAACAAAACACTAATTTAAAGTGTGAAAAAAAGCTTTTATGTGTTAAAAAGTTACTTCTTTAACACTTTATGTAGTGTACTAGGTAATAGTTCGATATAGCGGTTTTCGCTATTATAAGAGATTTTCGAAAAATTCTTTTTCAGGGCGTTTTTATAGGTCGATTATGACACAAATCTGTGTGCGCGTTTTCCAAAATCCGTTTCTATAATTTATTATTAATAAAAACATATTTACGAGACGGTGGAGTGAACAGGGGTGCTGGGTGGGGACAAAACAGTATAAATCCAACGTCAAACACAAGAAAACATTAATATACTGCACTCGGGGCACATGAAAAATGTAAATTAATTTTGAAAAGTATAAAATTTTTCGAAAAACTATCCCACACATATGAGATATCTCGTCCGCCATTAATTAAAGAAGGAAAATTCATTTTGGTCAGCTGATAACATGAACTTCGTCATTATGAAAATGACGGTCTTGATAGAAGCAGCGTTGCCAAACTTCTTATGAAGAATTAACACCAAGCCTATTTCGGGGATTATCCACCATTTCCATGAGAAACAATGGTATTTTTTGTAGAAATGCCTCCTTCTTTACGTTTAGGTATTTTCCTTTTTTCTCTACAAATTATAATAGGAAGAAGAAATAACTTAATTTTTCATATGAATTTTGTCCTGTATCTTCCTTTTTTAAGCTATTGACACTTTCCCACTTTATTTGGCAACATCGCAAGACATTTACAGTTCTATTGCAAACTCTTCTTTTTATGCAGTGACAGCCATGGCGGGATTGTTGTACTATTATTTATTTTTTTTTTACAATTTTTTGGACATTTTTGTAAACAGAAAGTGCGGTGTGTACTGTGAAATACTGTTTTTGGGCGTTTAATTTAGGATTTCTACTGTTTTGTTCCCACCCAGCACCCCTGTTCACTCCACCATCCCGTAAATATGTTTTTATTAATAATAAATTATAGAAATGGATTTTGGAAAACGCGCATACAGATTTGTGTCATAATCGACCTATAGAAACGCCCTAAAATAGAATTTTTCAAAAATCTCTTATAATAGCGAAAACCGCTATATCGAACTATTACCGTGTACCAGAATGGAGAACGTTATCTTCACGTTAACGATTAAAAACTGCATTTTTTAACGGTGGTGAAAAAAAAATTCGTCCTGTATGCCAGAAACAAGAGGGCCACAAAAATATTTTAGTGTCATCTTTTGTTTCATCAAAAAGTAGTAACAGTTCGCGAAAGCCTCAAGTCTCTATATCTAATAATAACCAATATACCGTGCAATTGCAACGAAATCTGGACACCCTGTATATCTAAAAGGAGTGTGTGTTTTTCAAGACATTTAGGGTGGTTTGTTTGAAAATAAAAGCACTACAAAATATTTTTTATAATATGAAGAGCATTTCTACCTTTTTATTTGATTAAAGAACAAAATATAAATGGCATTTATTTCAGCAAAAAAATTAAATACGTATTTCAAATGAGACCTTGTTCCGCATAAATGCAAAAAAATAATAATAAGGTGGACCCTAAATTTCCTTTTTTTATTGTTAAAGAGATCAGAGAGCATAAGGTTTCTTTATCTCATTAAAATTAATTGGTATATTATCAGAGTTGTTTTTTTAATTTGATTACAAAATAAATATTTAATAAATGTATAATTGTCATCTGATTTATTAAATAAAGGTCAGGCCACACAACCGCAACGAGTCCGTAGTCGTGCGTCTCGCTGGTGAAATGTAGGGGGATGCGGTGCAAAAAGTTTGTTATTTAATAAAATTACAGTAATATAAGTTTGTGATACTCCGCTTCAAATTACACCTGATCGTAAAATAAACGTTTGACATTTTATGTCAAAGGTTTTTCAGAATGTCCTAGAAAAGCTAAAAAATTTAACATTTTAAACTTAAATATAAGTAATTTTTTTATTTTTTTATTTTTTTTCCTTCACTTGCCCATCGTCGAGCTGTGGGAGATCTATCGCTCTTCTATAGATACTTTTACGGCTTCTGCTCCGACGAATTATCCAGTATAGTCCCTCCTCTTGCAGCTCTCAACAGAGAAACTCGTGGAGCCGCGCGTATGCATCCCTATACAGTTCAATTGGACAGGCCCCGAACTTCCCATTTCGTTCGTTCTTTTATCCCTAGAGTTTCTAGACTGTGGAACCTACTGCCAGCGGAGGTCTTTCCTTCCCCCAAATCTTCAAGTTTTAAGTCCTGTGTTAACAAACTTCCTCTTACCCTGCTTAAGACACCCACGGTACGTTAGTATTTAGACTTTCAGCCTTCATGGATTGTCCAAAGATAAAAAAAAGTTCTCTAGTGACTTGTTTCATTTTTTTTTGTTTTTGGGAATTTTAATTTATTTTGGCGTGTACCCAATAACTAACATCAATTAAATTTTGTTTGTTTGTTTTTTTTTAATCCAGGAGCGTATTTTTTATTTTGACTAATAACGAAGCTATAAATAGTGGACACTTAATTTGGGACACCTTGTTTGGTGTGGCTTCCATGTATCTTTTTTTGGGTAAAATAATTTGAAAATCCTAGCTGCCGCAACCGACTACTTGAACAATTAAAAAGTGAATTAATTTGTAACCACCAAACAGTCCCGATTTGGTACCAAATATTTTTTTATTGTACATCAAAAATAAATAACGTAATTTTTTTCGACAAAAGAAACCATTACTATATATAGAGACGATGTTTTTATTTTATAAACGCTAGCCTATCTTTTTTATGGCCGTTTTTCTTCCGAGACCTTTAAAAGAAATTTAACTTTTAAAACTTAAAAATTACTGCTATATTATGGCGGCTGCAAATTGAATTTTTATCGTTAAAGAGTACAAAGGAAAGGTCAAGTTTTGCCCGGAATACTGTATCGAATTATTTTTCTTTTAAACAAGGTTTAATCGAATTTTTAGTAAAAAGTTTTATCGGGAAAAATGTTTTTTTAAATTAACACGCTTTTATTAACTTGGGTTGTAACTATCTATCCATCTATCCATCTGGCTATCTATGTAACGGAATCTTTGAGCCTAATTTTAACCAACTTCCAGCTATTCGATTTCTTTGAAACTTTGCACACATATTAAGGACCCATGACAATGCAATAATCTGCAAACAGTATCCCGTTATCCTGCTTTGGATCGCCAGGAAAAAGAAATTCCATTATATTATAAAAACAACACCGGGGTTGCCATCTGTTGGCAACATTTCAAACTTTGCTACTCAATGAAGAAGAAATTTTTTAGTGGGTTGCCATCTGTTGGCAACATTCCAAACTTTGCTACTCTTGTTCACTAAAAAATTTTTTCGCCATTTTGTCAAGAGTAGCAAAGTTAATTGTTAAAAAATTAATTGATATAACGAACTAAAAAATGAAAAATAATTAATAGTTTAAAAAAACTAAAAAACACGCTTTTATATGCAACCGAACTAAAAATTAAAAAATAATTTTCATTAAAAAATATTTTCACTTCATAGTAAAAGCGTGGGGTGCTTAATATATTAAATGTTATAATTATTATATTTGCCAATATCTATGATGGAAAAGTTATAAAAAAATAGTAAAATGCACCCCACGCTTTTTACTATGAAGTGAAAATATTTTTTTAATGAAAAATTATTTTCTAATTTTTAGTTCGGTTGCATATAAAAGCGTGTTTTTTAGTTTTTTAAACTATTAATTATTTTTAAAACTGTTTTTCTTTAGGCACTGGCTAAACAATCTATTGCTTATAAAAACTAATAATAACCGCCGAAAAATAGTTAACCTAACCTTACTAATTATTAATTTTGCTGTGCCATAGGCGTTAAGTTTTTGTGGTTTTATTGTTACATAATATTATATTTTTTTGTTTTTATCTTGGGACAATTCACGAGGGCTAAACGCCTAAATACTAACGTACCGTGGGTGTCTTAAGCGAAGTAAGAGGAGTTTGTTGACACGGGACTTAAACACTTCAAGATTTGTGGGGAAGGAAAGACCTCCACGGGCAGCAGGTTCCACAGTCTAGAAACTCTAGAAATAAAAGAACGAACGAAATGGGAAGTTCGGGGCCTGTCCAATTGAACTGTATGGGGATGCATACGCGCGGCACCACGAGTTTCTCTGTTGGGAACTGCAAGAGGAGGGACTATACTGGACAATTCGTCGAAGCAGAAGCCGTAAAAGTATCTATAGAAGAGCGATAGATCTGATTGGTTTGGGAACCTGAAAAGTGGAGTGAAGGGTACTATCGTCAGCATAACTATGAATTGGATTGGTTGTGGAAAAAGAGGTCGTTGATGTGAAAAGAACAAAGTTGGTGCTAGTACTGAACCCTGTGGCACTCCAGCATTAATTTCGTGAAAGCTTGAAGAGGGGCCATCAACAATGACTGATATACGTCGATTAGAAAGATAACTGGAGAGCCAAGAGCAGAGTTTAGTTGGAAGACCATAGGAGGAAGTTTATTAAGAAGTGCGTCATGCCAGACTTGGTCGAAAGCTTAAGATATATCAAGAATAACGATCTGGGACTCACCTAGAAACTCAAGAGACTTGTTCCACTTGTGTGAAACGAAGGAAAGAAGATTTGCTGTAGATCTCTTGTGACGAAATCCGTATTGCCTGTCATGTAAAATTTTATGTTTTTCTAAATACCCAAGAATTTGCGAGTTAATGGATTTCTCCATTACTTTTCGGCGTCTTTCGTATACGTCAATAAATAAAACCGCCGCGCCGCGCCGGACGGAGGTTTTCTTTTTATGATCGTGCAATGCCGCCGGCGGCAGGTCGTTTAGCCAGTGCCTTTTCTTTAACTATTGATAATGATTTGAAAAATAATAAACACGGTTCAAGTTACTTGGATCCTTTTATTTGATGTCAACTTGCCTTGTGACATTGGCTTTGATGATTCCTAGAAAAATAAATCTTTGATTTTATACAAAGAAAAATTGTTAAGAAAATGGGCAAATGTGTAATTTGTAATTTGATTTTCCAAGAACTTCTTTTTAAATTAAAGAGTGAGTAGGTACTCTGTGTTCTTGTTATGCAGAGTGTCGAATATTGTATACAATTTGAGCTAAAGACTGTTAGTTT
Source organism: Listronotus bonariensis (assembly GCA_014170235.1). Lineage (NCBI taxonomy): Eukaryota > Metazoa > Arthropoda > Insecta > Coleoptera > Curculionidae > Listronotus > Listronotus bonariensis. The sequence continues at coordinate 23,317 of JACEGR010004205.1, forward strand.
TCGCAAGAGTAAAAAAAATGGTAATTTTCTAGAAACCTGCGGCAACTCCGATTTTGACGAAATTTGGTATACTGGGGTTTTTGGGGCGCTGATCACAAATCTGAAAGAATTTTTGGCGGAAATGTTTCGTTCTTGAGATATTCATCATCAAAGTTCAAATTTGAACTAAGCTTATTTTCACTATATTCCCCCTTCTTTTTGCACACAATTCTTGATTTAAAGCCAAAGTGTCACAAAATATTTGATTTTCACCTTTTAAAACCCCGTTTTTCTACGTTTTTTACATTATTTTTGTATTAAATTGAGTAGCTTTTCTTTGATAATGCGGCAACCATACATACACATAGGGCTTCATGGCACACTGGGATTGAAATGATTCAAAGTATAGCTATGCAATTTAATGCAAAAATAATGTTAAATACGTAAAAATCGGGGTTTTAAAACGTGAAAATCAAATATTGTGTGCCACTTTAGCTTTAAATCAAGAATTGTGTGCAAAGAAGGGGAATGTTGTTAAAATAGGATTAGTTTAAATTTCAAGTCTGATGATGAATATCTCAAGAACAAAACGTTTCCGCCAAAAATTCTTTCAGATTCGTGATCAGCGCCCCAAAACCCCCGTATATAAATTTCGTTAAAATCGGAGTTGCCGCAGGTTTCTAGAAAATTACCAAAAAATATTGTTAATAAATTTTGGTGTTAAAGAAAAACATAATTTAAGGATTTTAAAAGTCAGCAAACTAAGGTGTAGATAATCTGGCGAATTTTAAGTTGACTGCTTGAAGTCGACAAGACAAACAGTCAGTTAAATGAATGATCACATTCTGGTCGATGTGATTTAACTTTTGCAATAAAAAACCTGCCCTAGGTATAGTCCCTGAGCCAGTACTGAAATGTACTTTATGATATAAACACTTTTGAAACCTTTTTAGGGAGTTTTTCGACAAGTCTATCACGAATATTCATACCGCCATATATGGAAGCGGCGCTTTAACTCAGCCTGTTAATTTCAAATGTTTGGGGTGTCAGACTGGGCGACCGCGACACTTTTTTGTCGGACAAGTTTACCACAATGTTTTACATGCAATTTTTAAAAACATTGTGCCCTAAATAAAGAAGAGTTACAGTCATGAAACCATAGGGCTCAAACACATGTTTGTGGTATTAGACTAGGTGGGTTTCGTGACTGTAACCCTTACGATTTTTGGCACAATAGAGACATTTTGCACCTCTTAAAATAACAGACGTTTTTTGGCGTCCTTATGGTTATCGTTATTAAACATAACGATTACGGCAGCAGTTTAAGACAGAGACTTTGCAGCCTCTTTTAAGAAATTTATCTTGCGTCTGCGCTTTCGCCACATAACCTTATTTTTGCCTGTAGTTCACCGATTTTAAAGTTAACGAAAAATCAGTATTTACTTTTATTCTTCATAAGATATAAATTGATATTTAAATATATGCAAACACTTCTGTTGATTTCGTTTTTAAAGTAGATGCAAACAGTACAGTATAAGCAAAACACAAAAAGTAAGGTTAGGTTTGGTAGTAGAATAAAAAGCAAGTGTGCCAGATTGTAACATCTAAATTAATTACTGATTTAGAATATCCGTAAAAGTGCAAGTCCTTTTGAGTTTTTAACACTATTTGATTTTTATTATTGCTATAGATTTTTCGCTAATTAGAGCCTATGTACAAATGATATTTTAATTAATACGGCATTAAAATTTTAACCTTTCAAATAATTTTTATTAAAATTTTTACAATCCGATAACCACGCAGTTTAACAACAACGATAACGATAACGATTAGCTCTTCGGTATTCATCCGTAATTAAAGGAGTCCGGTATGGTTAATAACGATAACGGATCATGTTTGCGTTACTGCGCAGTCTCAGAATAACGTTTACCACAACGGAATTGCAAAATAAGGAGTGCAAAATGTCTCTAATGTTTAAAAATTGGTGGTAAACTTGTCCGACAAATAAAGTGACGCGTTTGCCCGGTCCGACACCCGAAACATTTGACATTGACAGGCCGGGTTAACGCGCCGCTTCCACATAAGGCGGTGTGAATATTCGGGTTAAACTCGTTAAAAGGAACCTCCCTAAAACGGTTTTAAAAGTGTTATTATCATAACGTAAATTTCAGTACTGGCTCAGAGGCTATATGATTGTTAATAATTACTACAAAAAGTTTTTATTTATAATGTTTATACAAATTATGTGTAAAAAACAAAATGATATTCCATATTTGGCCATTTTCCTCCACTTTTTACTAACCCACCTACTTTGCTTAGAAAATCACAATTGATAAATAAAATTAAGCTTGCAAAGTTCTTAAAAAGCCCTGGGCGCAATTCAGATTCGGCAAAATTGGGGTAAACTTTACCCCAACCTTGCCCTTGGCAAACGAATTTGTTCCTTAAGCCACGTACAGACTTGGATACAATCGGCGAAAACATTTGTTGGTCGACTGTATTTTGAATGTTGCACATCGGTCGGCCGACTTGTTGCAAACGCCATGGCAACATCCGTGGGAGTTTTCATCCAAGGAATCGGCAAAACGTCTGTTTTTCATTTAATATGGAAAACATCGGCAGGTTTGTACGAGCTTTAAAATTAGTGTGGACGCGAAACACTTGTATCTGCAAATGTTGGCCAACTTTGTTGCTGAAATTTTTTTAAACGATACAGTCGGCCGACTATGTTCTCTCTCTCTCTTTGTTTTTTTCTTGGTTTTGGTCCCTTCAGGTCCAATCCACCACTCTCCCCTTCCGGACTATGCTTTCCAGGGCTTCGTCGGCAGAAAATCTGGATAATCGAGCTCGAGGCTCCCAGAAATTCCAAAAACAAAACTAATAATTCAACAATCGTTGCAATGCATAAATTGTCGGCTGTCAAACCAAGACCTGCTACTGGTGTTACGTATAATCTTCACTTTCACTACTGACAGTTCCCATGGCACGCCCATCTATTTCCCGCCATTTGAGAAATACCTCGAGTTCACCACCAAACAGGATATCATCAGCTTATAGGAATCTTCGCTCACAGCGCTTAGATCTAGAAGAAAGATGCCGTCAATTTAGCGTGAATCTTTCCTTGATCCCCGAAGGTAAAAAACGTTCGTACGACACCTCTAGCTGCCACTCCGGGAAGAACTTTGTAGTCCTCTACGCACGTCCGCACTGTTCGGAGGTCAAACAAAGAGTCTTGTTGCCGACAATGTTGTCCCGATTGTATCCAAGTCTGTACATGGCTTTATGTTTAGTTTTGATAAGGTCTTGCTTATTGCGCATGTCCTCAAGTGCGCATGTCGGGCAATTACCGGGCGTCGATTCTGCATGAATGCGCCCCCTTATCGATATAATTTGGAACTAGTATAAGAGTCCATGACAATTGATGGTTAAGTTTTTCTTATTGTTGTGGCAGTTTATATAGTGTGTTTTAAATATTTTTTATAATTTATTAACAAGAAGGATTAGACTTCAATTTGTGCTAAGTCTTTTGGTGGTTGTCATCATAGATTCCGTAAACAATTTTGCCATGAAGCAAAATGTGCAAAGTCGGATTTCTTATGCCTGCAGTTTAAGTGTAAATATTCAAGAACTTACGTTTTTCACTTTATATAGAATTACGCGGAACGTTAACTGGTAACTACTCTTTGTATTATATAGGTTTTTAGACTATGATGCCTAATATTTTGTCTGAAATTTAATGCTTTTTTTCAAAAGCGCTTTTGCTTCTAGCCGAGCCACAAACCCAAAATCGTATATTTCTGTAAATATGGTAAATATATTTAACACTTTTGATCTAAATACCCATTTTTATCAGCTTTTCGAATTTCTTACGACACAGGTATCTTTCCGGAGAGCTGGAAAGCTGCACGGGTTCAACCTATTCCCAAGAAAGAATCTAAATCTCTTCCATCTAACTATAGACCAATTTCAATTCTCTCAGTTATTTGTAAAGTAATGGAGAAATTAATTAATTCACAAATTCTTAAGTACTTAGAAAAACACAAAATAAATTTTGCATGACATTCAGTATGGATTTCGCCACAAAAGATCTACAGCAGATCTTCTTTCCTTCGTATCACAATAAACTTCCCTCCTATGGTCTTTCAACCAAACTATGTATTTGGCTCTCTAGTTATCTATCTGATCGACGTATATCAGTTATTTTGGACGGCCATTCTTCAAGCTTTCACCAAGTAAATGCTGGAGTCCCTCGAGGCTCAGTTCTGGCACCAACATTGTTTCTTCTTCACATCAACGACCTTCTCTCGTCCACAACTAATTCCATTCATAGTTTCGCCGATGATAGTACCCTTCACTCCAGTTTTTCAGGTTCCTAAACCCATCACTAAACCTGATTTGGAAAACAAACGCAGAGCGATGCAGATATCTCTTTCGCAGGATCCTAATTTAATATTGGATTGGGGGCCTCGTTCATTTTAATGCATCCACATCACACAATCATGTTCCTTGTCGCGTAAAGAGTCATCAAATACTCATCCTCTACTTATGAACGGCCAAGTTTTACAGAGCAAAGAACACCTTCAATCTTGTGGGCGTCACATTTGAAAGTAACCTTAACTGGCATAAACACATTGTATCCATAGCCACGGCAGCGTCAAAAAGCTTGGATTTCTCTTTCGAGCCAAAAAGTATTTTTCCGCTTCTAATTTATACACTTTGTATGTGTCCCAAACTCGACCTCCCTTGGAATATTGTTCTCATATCTGGGGCATGGCGTCCCCACAACCCTAAGCATTCTTGATTATATTCAAAAAAGAGCTATTCGTCTCATAAATGATCCTTCACTTACAGAAAGGCTTCCTTCTCTTGCCCATCGTCGGGCTGTGGGGAATTTATCGCTTTTATAGGTACTTCCATGGCTTCTGTTCTAAAGAATTGTCCAGTATAGTTCCTCCACTCACGGTTCCCAACAGAGGAACTCGTTGTTCCGCGCGTATGCATCCCTATACGGTCCAACTGGACAGGCCCCGAACTTCCCATTTCATTTGTTCTTTTATCCCTGGTGTTTCTAGAATGTGGAACCTGCTGCCCGTGGAGGTCTTTCCTTCCCCCAAATCTTCAAGTATTTAAGTCCCGTGTCAACAAACTCCCTCTTACCCTGCTTAAGACACCCATGGTACGTTAGTATTTAGGCTTGTAGCCTTCATGGTTTGTCCAAAGATAAAGGGATATTTTTCTAATTCTTCTGTCTTACAGCTGCTAACAAGCTTGTCTAACAGCTGACGTAATTATAATGTGAATCGAAAAATAAAAGCGCTTACCGCCAATGACAACTGACATAAAAAAAATAATATAACCTAAAAATGACTCCTAGAACTCCAGTTTTTAAAACAAAAATGGGCAATATCTTAATGGCAGGTAAATTAATCCTTCACATGGTTTCCCACACATACTATTGTTATTTTTATTAATAATCATTTAGTCAATTTTGTTTCCTTTTAACCTCAAATTCGGCTATTACTCCCTCCTTGTTTTTCTTCCTGTTAGACAGTGGTTAGACATCTTCCGACGCCCCTAACAACCGCTGTGAGCTGCTGTAAGACTAACGTCATTGAATTGTCAAAAAATGAAAGTGCTTACAGCTGCTGTAAGCAGCTAACAAAGAAAATATCCCTAAAAAAAAGCTGATGACCAGAATTGCAACATTTCTGCTCCTTAATTTAAATTGCCAATATCAAAGTGACCTGAATTTTTTGCTCGCGTATGTTTGTTTCGTCCACCCTCGCCCTGTAACCATCTAATTGTTGTTAACCTCAAAAACGCAACTAGCTGCGGCATTTTCCGCCAACAACTCTACCTTGTGTTATGACCTTGGACGAGTTGCGTGACTCTCTGATGACGTTGTTTATGAATTTAAATTTTCGCTAAATTACTTTCATAGAGCAGTTTGAGCGGCAGTTACAGTTAGTTTTGCAGTGATTTCCAGCTAAAGAACTTTTTGTGCTATAACCTGTTTGTAAGGAGTTCTAAAAGGCTTAGTGTGCTGTTGAGCGATGTTTTGAACTCTATTGATTAAAGTTTGTTGTTTAGTGAAGTTAGCAGAAAGTCTACATTATTATTTTGAATTTAATTCGTTTCGTTTTGAAGATTTGTTTTAAAAGGACTGCATTACGATAGTAAAAGATGCAGTGAGTGTTGAAAAAAATATGAGAGATTTTGAAGTTATGTATTTTTATATTAAAATGACCTCAAAATTTCTCATAATTGGCTTTCTAAACATCTGCTTCCTCCAACTATCCTACATAACAGAATTTTTCAGCTGTAAACTAGAATGCGATTAAGGCATTTTCGCCAAATTATGAAGTTCAATAAAATTTTGTATTTTTGTTATTATCGATTACAAACTTAATAATTAATACAATTACAACTATTATTCTAAATAAATTTTCTCTTTAAAATTTTGCTTAAAAGTAGTAGTTTAACTCTTGGAGAAAAAAAGTATTAGTTCGATATAGCGGTTTTCCCTATTATAAGAGATTTTTGAAAAATTCTTTTTCAGGGCGTTTTTATAGGTCGATTATGACACAAATCTGTGTGCGCGTTTTCCAAAATCCATTTCTATAATTTATTATTAATAAAAACATATTTACGGGACGGTGGAGTGAACAGGGGTGCTGGGTGGGTACAAAACAGTATAAATCCAACGTCAAACACAAGAAAACATTAATATACTGCACTCGGGGCACATGAAAAATGTAAATTAATTTTAAAAAGTATTAAATTTTTCGAAAAACTATCCCACACATAATATGAGATATCTCGTCCGCCATTAATTAAAGAAGGAAAATTCATTTTGGTCAGCTGATAACATGAAGTTCGTCATTATAAAAATGACGGTCTTGATAGAAGCAGCGTTGCCAAACTTCTTGTGAAGAATTAACACCAAGCCTATTTCGGGGATTATCCACCATTTCCATGAGAAACAATGGTATTTTTGTAGAAATGTCTCTTTCTTTAGGTTTAGGTATTTTCCTTTTTTCTCTACAAATTATAATAGGAAGAAAGAATAACTTAATTTTTCATATGATTTTTGTCCTGTATCTTCCTTTTTTTTAAGCTATTGACACTTTCTCACTTTATTTGGCAACATCGCAAGACATTTACAGTTCTATTGCAAACTCTTCTTTTTTATGCAGTGACAGCCATGGCGGGATTGTTGTACTATTATTTATTTTTAATTTTTTAAACAATTTTTTGGACATTTTTGTAAACAGAAAGTGCGGTGTGTACTGTGAAATACTGTTTTTGGGCGTTTAATGTAGGATTTCTACTGTTTCGTCCCCACCCAGCACCCCTGTCAACTCCACCGTCCCGTAATAGGTTTTTATTAATAATAAATTATAGAAATGGATTTTGGAAAACGCGCACACAGATTTGTGTCATAATCGACCTATAGAAACGCCCTGAAAAAGAATTTTTCAAAAATTTCTTATAATAGCAAAAACCGCTATATCGAACTATTACCGAAGATTTTTTTAAAAAGACTGCATTACGATAGTAAAAGAAGCAGGGTGTTGAAAAAAATATGAGAGATCTCTCGCGGTTATGAAAAAAATACGTGAAAAGCTGGCGCGGCTGGTGACTTTTTCTCAAGTGGGTCAAATTTTGTGAGCTACTAATTGTGCCTCGCTATACAACGTGTTACATATTCTATACAATTACCATTTGATTACCATAAACTAATTTTATTACATACTTTAACAATGATATATTTTTACTTTTGCCGCAAAAATATGTATACAAATATCCATTGCTAAAAAATTTAATATTAAAATAACATTTTTCTACAATCGCTAAAACACTGATCCCAGCAAACACTATTTGCCGGCAATATAAATTTTTCATATTGGCATTGATGGTAAAGCATTGGCAATTGGTGGCAATATTATGCCAACATCTAATACGCACTAAAAAGTTAACCCTAAATAAACACTCAATTGCCAATAAATTTTACATGCAGGCGAATTGCCGGCAAGCATACAAAAATGGTGGCATACCAATCCTGATTAAATAAAACATGCTTTTTGTTGCAGGCAAATAAATATTGGATTTTTGAAGGCAAACCTTCAACGCATGTTTATACTTTTCAAACCATATTATTAACATTGGTATTTAACTAACATTCGAGCAATTTTTTGGTATGTGTTTTATTTATAATGGCGGCTAAACAACATTATTTTATGTTTTTTACATAATTTAAAGGAAATGGCCTTTTCCTAACATTTTATTGATACAAATCATGCAAATAAAAATTAAGTCAAACAAAATGTTTATTATGTATTTTGAGAGAATAAAAATAAAATGATGGTAAAATTAGCTAGGTTAATTTCGACGATTTCGACCGAAGGTGATAAATTCAAATTTCCCGCTTAGCCGAAATACAAGATTTGACAATTTGACAGATGAGGCAACCTTGCTTTTGTTTGGCCGCTTTGTGTAATTGTTTTCTACGTGGTTTTCTAGCTTTTTAGTTTTTTTAGTAGACATAATTAAGTGTATTTATTACCCAATTAGTGTGTGTTGTGTAATTAATTGGTGATGGCTAGTCAAGAAGGCGGGTTATTTAAGTAGACTGTTAGGAGCTGTAAACATTTCGTTTAAAACCTTTTAAATTTGTAGTTACCTAAAAGAATTATATGAAATCAGGGAGTTGCCTTATTAAAAGTTTTAAAGACGTGTCAATAAAAAAATTATATATATTTAATTTTTTTTTTTGACATTTAACTCCTTTAAAATATTTCTCCCTATGTTTTGGATCTAAAAATTAAGTGTAAGTGTCCCTTAAATACTTACTATTTTAAAGTGTTTTCTTTTGATTTAGTATCTTTTTTTAAATTTTATTACATACTTTTTTTTTTTTTGGTTTATTGTTACAGTATAAAAATTTATATTATGTAATTTTTTTTTGATAAAGTTTTCCTGCCTTTTTTTCTCATTTTTTTGATTACAAAATTCTAAATATGTTATTTAACTTTTGGGACATTCAACTTATAAAACTTGCAATACTTATTTAAAAATAAATGCCATTATCCTAAACGCATTTTTTGGCATAACTTATTAATGATGGATGCCATCATCCTAAACGCATTTTTTCATCATACATTATTAATGACGGATGCCATCACATTATCTGCAACACGTGGCCTAATAACGGCCAATTGCCCACTTTCGCGTCTTTTTGATACCTTTTTGCCATTGCCTTGCCATTAAAGAGTGTTGGCAATGCCAGTAAATTAAATGTACAACGCCGGCAAAAAATGTTATATGAGATGGTATTTAAATAATTTTCTCATCGATCTTAGCGACTATATAAAACATTTAATTCTGATTTAAGTTCAGAAATATTTATATCATAATTATTTTTACCGGTTTAAAGTTTTATTTTTTTCATCTGTCTTTGCTGGTCTGGTTGAGTACTAACTAATCAGAACTATCCTTTTTGTCCCTTGGTTTTAGTTCCAGAGCGAGTTTCAATTATCCTTTTTTATTTTTCAATTTTTCAATTTTTCAATGTTTCAAAGTACCAACCTCTTTACATTGTAATACCTATATTTTACACAGTTAAACCCACCTTACCTAACTAAATTTGGAAACAAAACAAGTTTATTTATTTATGTTAGGGATATTTTCTTTGTTAGCTGCTTACAGCAGCTGTAAGCACTTTCATTTTTTGACAAATCAATGACGTCAGTCTTACAGCAGCTTATAGCGGGTGTTAGCGGCCTCGGGAGATGTTTAACCACTATCTAACAGGTTGAAAAAACAAAAAAGAGGAAATATAGCCGAATTCGAGGTTAAAAGTCAAACAAAATTGACTAAATGTATATTAATAACAATAATAATAGTATGTGTGGGAAACCATGTAAAGGATTAATTTTCTTTTTTTTCTTTTAAAGCTGGAGTAACCATTTTTTGGTTTATACTATTATTTGTTTTAATGTCATTTGTCATTGGCGGTAAGCGCTTTTATTTTTTCAATTCACATTATAATGACGTCAGCTGTTAGACAAGCTTGTTAGCAGCTGTAAGACAGAAGAATAGGAAAAATATTTCTTATATTTTACAATAAAACCTGCGCCGCGATGTAGGCAAACACATAAACAACGTATTCACTTATTGTAATAAGGGTTGCCTCTAGGCATTGACCGTGGTTATATGTCTCGTTTTAACTTTCTGCATTGCGAGTATATGCTTCCTTTTTTGGCTTTCATGCATTTTGCTCAAGCTAAATTATGACCTAGTACATTCTCTTCATTCTCGTAATAAAAATAAATGATATATAGGGTGTTTCATTTAAAATAAGCAAGCTGACAATAACTTCCGGAATAACCGAAAGTGGTAGAGCTGTCAAAATATTTTAGTTGTATGTCCCCCACTGACTTCATAATGTTACCAAATTTTCAAAATTTTACAAAGCATACTTTTCGAGAAATCGATCGCGGAAGTTTCCGGTGGGACACCCTGTATTGTTATGTTTCTGTTTCTGTAGCTTGTTTTTTTTTCTTCTCTAACCTTACTTTATTCGTTTGCTTTAGATGTACTTTCTTTCTTTTTACTAAAAAATCCTTTATTATCTCACTAGCTATTATGATTGCTTCTTCGATCTAAGATCGCTGTTCGATTACAAACTTAAAAGTTATAACTTAGGGCACTGCGAGTTTCCTTTGTTGATTCTTTAAAAATTTTCCGAAACCAGAATTTTCTCAGGCGAAAAGGGTAAAAGTTAAAATACGGTTTAAATTTAATAATAAAGTCAGTTTTCAACTGTAACAATAAATAACAATAAGTTTTTGATACCTGTTCAGTTGTAGAATTTGCCTTTAATTAAACTGAAATATTTTTTTCGCAAGTTTGAAAGCCGAACAAAATTTTCTTAATAATAAAAAAATTACATTTTAATTTTCATAAAGAATACCAGAAAATATCCAATTAAATTATTATTAAATTAATTAAAAATTAATAAAAAATTAACGTAATATAATAGAGCTAATCCGTTCCCATAAAAAGAACAGAACTAACCAAAACTTTTTATCGGGGCCAGTTAGTTCTTTAGGGAGTATTATTTTATTTGTGATTATACATTTTTAAATAACTTTATATGAAATTAACTGTAATAAAATATTTTTTTCTACTACTGTATAAATAAGAAAACTTTGTGGTCCTAGCAACGCTAATGATAACGAAAGAGAACCTTCGTGTTACCTGGTTGCTAAGCGTTGCTAGCTACGAAAGTAATATTTTCAGCGCCTGGACAAAAAGTAAAAGTAAAAAAAAAGAAAATATGCTTACGGTAATATTAGGATTTATTTATAAAAAGTAACTAATTTATGACAAAATATTTTAAAAACTAGGTTAGGTATTGACATTAAAAGTAATTGTGCAATTTGAGCAATTAGCAAAAGAAATTGGAGGAATAATACTTGAATTAACAGTTTTTAAATATGTTGTTGGGGTATCGTTATCACCTTTAACTACGTTAATATTCATATTTTTCACTGTTACTTCATTAGAGGAAATATTGGTAGGAATTTCGTGTAAAATCTTCTTTGAAATTTCCACCTTATTACTATAGGATTCAGCAATATATCCCTCCGCAACAGAAAAAGACTTCCAACCTCCATGCCTTTTAAGTCCAAAATATCGACATCCGAAGCATTGGCAAGGAACGTAATTGACGTTCTTCTAAAAGAATGGCCAGTGTATCTACTGATGTCTTCAAGCTTCAAAAACTTCGCAATTTCTTTAGGTACATTTGAAATAGTGTTCTTTCCAATTACTTGATTAACACATTTACCTCTTTCATAACGATACAATAAGCGCTCATCTAGAGCATTCCTTGGTCTCAGCTTAATATATTCCTGTAGAAATCTGACATAAGGAACTGAGCCTTCATCGTTGGTTACTACAAAGTTTCTTTTAACTTTATTTTTAGACTCCACTATTTTTACTATAGCCACGTCATTTCTTATTTCTACATCACTTAGCTTCATTCTGTATATTTCGTCTGTCCGGCATGCCCCAGCCACTCCCATAATGGCTATTACTTTCATTGCAAAGTAAGTTTGATCAGGCGCGTTAAATAAAAACTTTATGATTTCTTCTTTTTTAAAAATTTTTGACTTTTTTGCCTCATAACCATCGTTTTTCCTTTAAATAAAAGCAACTAGTTTCTTGAACTCCGAAATATCTTGAATCTTTTTCTTGAAAATACGCCAACATCACATTCTCGTCAATCCGCCCCACATTTTTTGTAGCAAGCCATTCAGAAAACGATTTATATGTTTAATGGTACCTTTCTTAAGATTTGTCTGGCAGAAGTGAGGCACACGCAAGGTCAGCTGCCTTTTGGATGCCATTTTCATATTCATTTAACATTTTAAAATGGGAATGGATTTATACTAAATTAACAATAATTCAATATCTGACAAGTGCTGATGACAGACAATGTCAACAATAAATGTGTTGCTATGGATTAATTTTTAAGAGTAAAATTTCAAAACCTCGGATATTTCTATTAAAACATGATGTTAATGATTATTAAATTATGCGATACATAGAACAGTAGCAGAAAAAATATAATACATTACGATTGCGAAAGGCCTTTCAAGTGTTCGGAGGTTTTAAATAGCCTCGGCTTCGCCTCGGCCATTTAAAAACAACCTCACACCAAAAGTAAACTTTCGCATCTTGTAATATAAATAACTATTTTTTAATTTAAGGGTAGTATTTTATTTTACCTTAACTTTTTATGACCAAAGAATAGTATATTACATTACAAGTGTGGAAAATGACTAATTTCACACGAGTGGGAATATTGTAGCAACTGTGGAGAAATGACTGATTGGCGACACAGTGGGAGTATTGTAGCACGAGGCGTTAGCCGGTGCGACAAACCCACGAGTGTAAGAAAGTCATTTTCACACGAGTACTGTACACTATTTTTCCTACGACCACAAATTATTCACCAAAAAAAAAATAAATTAAAGTTTGTCTGTTCAGAAAAAAATAAAAAACAATTGAGAACTTTGCAACACTAGGGTGATATTTACTTTGCAACACTAGTGTGATATATACTTTTCCTCACTGCTATATTATACTGTTTTGACAATATTTTACATCGAAAATCACCTACCTAGAAGCATTATATAACTTTTATCATTTTGGAATTTAAAAAGGCCCTCACTTAATAAAAATTGTATGGTTTTGTTAGGTAATAACGCTAATAGTTTAATACGGTTTTCTGCTATTATAAGGGTTTTTTAAAAATTATCGATTCTTACATATTTTAGACACTCTTCTAAATAAAACGTAAGTGGTGCATATCCAAAATATTCCGTTTTTTAAAAAATATCAGTAAATAAACTTACGGGACCGGGGAGTGAAAAGGGGTGCTGGGTGGGGTAAAATTGGTAAAACGAGTTAATGAAACTGAACATCACGTGTAAAATTAAGTAAAAATAACGGGTTTTCCTTATAATTTTAAGAAAAAATATAAAAATATGAAAATTGTAAATGCATAACCTAAAGTCCTAAAAGTAAGGAAAAACGACTAGGTACCAAACGTCAGTTACCATGCAAAATATGGAAAGCATTTGGCAACGTCGGAAGGGTCTGATTCTATTTATGAATGGATAAAAGAAAGTGGATTTATAAAGTGTGTATTAGCCTTAGGTTTAATTAGGGATTAAAAAAAAGATTTAACTAGTTGTTTGAGTACACGAAGAAAGAGAGGAAGGAATTTGATCTATAGGTTTTTTTCTCTGGCGCTTTAGGTCGAACGGTCAAGCGGCAAGGCTGCCTCTATAAAGTACGTGCTCAAAGGTAGAAGGGAGATTGTTAATTTGATCTACTTACCTGACAACACTGTGCCAGTCAGTGAAAGTTGTTTTTGTGGTTATGTCTATTTTTGTTTATGTTTTTATTTTTTAATAAATATAAAACTAATTATTTTTTAATAAATATAAAATAAGATGATTTTCGCTAATTTGGGTTCTACCGTTTAAGGTAAATAAAAAGTTTTTTTACTGTCACTACAATAAATATGTCACTTGCAAAACCAATAGCAGTTTTTAGAATGACATCATAATATGTATCACACCAGTGTTGTTAAGTACTTTGCAACTCTAGTGCTGTAAAGTACTTTGCAACACTAGTGTGATATAACGCATTTTCTATGCATGAAATCAGTGTGCTATTTGCTATTTTCACAAGTGGTCGTAGGAAAAAGCATTTTTCATAAGCTTTCTAGAGAGGGGCCACATAAGGTGTGTTGCCATTTAAGATTCTAAAGTGACTGGGGGTGCAGCTCAAGGGGTTGATAGAGGTGTTTCAAAAATACGTCATTTATATTTTCCCCGTGTTTTATAGAAACAGAATTTTTTTATTTTTTAATATTTTTCTTGGTTTAGATAAAAAAAAGCCATTTTTGATCTAGATACCCATTTTCATCAGCTGATTGCAACGTTGTGTTGTTGCTTTATCTGCATCGCAGATCTCGCTTTTAAGCAAAAATGTAGTAGAAATAATATAAAAAAAAATTGTATAAAAAGGACTAAAATGTACTAGATTAGTGCAGTTGTACTAGCTCTATAATACTGCTGTAACACCCTGTATAGGTTAGAAAACTACCTACTTCTAAAAGTTTCTTTAATATCACTGTAATATAGGTATATTAAATGTTCACTGTTTATATTCAATAAATATAATGCTTTTCCAAGACTATCCATTACGCATTCCAAATGGAAAAAATTTACATATATGGTAATATACAGAAGTATTCTGAATAACTGCAGAAAAGTTACAGAAAAATATATTTTCTTTCATATTAAAATTAGTTTGCTTAAAGATTCTTTCTTTTATTGAATTTCCTGATGTTCTTAAAATTACACGGAAAAAGTTATGTAAAATAGAAAACTTTAAAAATATATATCAACCTTAAAAATGTTTTCAAAAGAGAATGATATTGTTACAGACTTTCAAAAATGTGTTTAGGTTATAGAATTTTAGAGAGTTAGGATCATTTAATTTAGTTTGTTAATTTATTTAAATAATTTACCTTAATTTTTCTAGTTCTTTCATCACTTTCGAAGGTTTCCGAAAACGCCCGAATTATCCATTAAGAACTTTTATGCCATCCTGTACTACGGAATTTTCACGATATTTCTCGAATATTCTAGATCATTCTTTACTCTTCCACCATACTATAAAAGGGCGACGGGAAACCTCCGATTAGTTAGTACAGATTCGACTTTTGTGCTGTAACCTTCGAGACATTGACAATTTAAGATTTTGCCATTATTGTAACCATAGTTACGTTACATTGTTAATAAAGGTATAAAAACGAAGGCACGTGTTTTTATACGAGGTGATACGGAACAATATTTAAAGGTCAAATACCATTGGATTTAACTTTATTTAAATTTTTTAATAAACAAAAAATACTACAAATATTAAAAAATCCTACTTCAGAAATATGCCCTTAAATTATTTATACCTAATTTTAAAACTCCCTGTATAAATGCAGTAAAATATTGCATGTTTTTTATTTAATTAATTCATACACAAAAAACCTGAAAAAAATAATAAATCGAATTATTTTTGCATTGCAGAGCGCTTAAATCAATAAATAAATACAATAATAACAATAATATTAAAATTAGCAATAAACAAGAAGCAATAACAAATATTATATAAATATTACCGAAAAGTGGACTTAACAATAAAAAAATTATAAATTGAATTTTAAAAATACCCTTTAAATTATTTGTGAAATGTATTTTGTTGTTTATTTTTATGTTGGTGAAATAATATTGCAAACCTATCATTTTTTAAATAAATCTTATACCAAGTGATAAAAAAAAGCCCAAGGAACATTTAAGGTAAAATTGCTATGTTACCAAGATGTTACTTATACGTTATATTCAATACGTTGCAACACAACATTACAAGGACGTTGCAAACACGTCACAATCGACGTTTACCGTTCACGTTAAAAAGAAACATTTAGAAAGTTAAAAAATGGTCCTTCAAGCAAACAGTTCGAAGAAAAAGATGGAGAAAAAGTCTTCCAACGACCTTGAGACCACAGAAAACATTAATATTATCAAGAAAATTATTGACGATTTTGAAAGTCAGACTAAGATGGAGAAGAAGAATAAGAAAAAGTACAAAAAGATCATCAGCAATAGTGATAGTACTCTTAATCACAATGAATGTAGGTAAGTACGTTTTAAGATATACAGGGTGTCCCAACTCTATTTATACATGAAATAGCTCCGCCTCTGTACAAGATACAAAAATAAACTTAAAATTAGAAATGTTTTTTGGATACCCTCTTTTTATTGACAGACAGTACCAGTTAATAAACAAGGTGTCTTAAAAACATAATTTTTATTGACAAGTACGTTTTTTTTAATGGAACACCCTGTATATTTTTACAAATTTTGACTCTGGATTAAATTCTACATTAAAAATGTGGTAACATGGTAATATATTACTTGTTACTTTAAGAATGACATAAATATTAAAAAATAATGAAAACCAAAATGTTATTTTCTTTCTTCACTTTTAATCGTTAATGAGTATATCAACATACTCTTGATATCTTAAAAACTATCAATAATTGACGTATAGTGTGTTATACATTTTTGATGTAGAATTTAATACAGAGTCAAAATTTGTTAAAATGACTAAGGTGTTTCATTAAAAAAACCTACTACAAATATCTCTGTAAAGAAGGGCTAAGGAAAAATATATAGGAACTTCCAAATTATTTTTATGTGTTTTATATAAATCCGGGAGTTTGTCTACATATTCTGGGGACACCCTATATACAGTGCGTCCCAGAATAAGTGTTACAAGAGGACAAATGGATCAAAAGTTAAAATACCTTTATTTTTAAAATTAGGCCAAAATCGGTGTATGTAAATGCTGTAGAGAATTAAATTTTATGTCAATGTTGCTCAAATGTCAATTGTCAATGGCAGCAAATCTTACTGGTCCTTTGCAAAAAACATAAGTACGAATTTTTGTACCAGTTCTTTTCCACCTCTAACTTTGGAAGACGAAATCATTTCTACCGCCAAAGGAAAAGCAGAACTATTTGCTAAACAATTTGCTGCCAATTCAACCCTTGACCCTCTCTTAAATTATCCAATTTCAGCGGTTACCCCAGTTTCTCGTAAAATGCCCGATATTATTTTTAAAGTAAAACACATTAAACGTATACTTTCTTCCCTTAACACCAAGAAATCGTCTGGGCTGGATGGCATACCAGCAATCGTTTTAAAAAAATGTGCTCCAGAACTTGCACCCATCTTAACTCGGCTCTTTCGAATTTCTTACGACACAGGTATCTTTCCGGAGAGCTGGAAAGCTGCACGTGTTCAACCTATTCCCTAGAAAGGATCTAAATCCCTTCCATCTAACTATAGACCAATTTCAATTCTCTCAGTTCTTTGTAAAGTAATGGAAAAATTAATTAATTCACAAATTCTTAAGTACTTAGAAAAACACAAAATTTTGCATGACGGGCAGTATGGATTTCGCCACAAAAGATCTACAGCAGATCTTCTTTCCTTCGTATCACACTGTCGGAATAAGTCTCTTGAGTTTCTAGGTGGGTCCCAGATCGTTGCTCTTGATATATCCAAAGCTTTTGACCAGGTCTGGCATGCCGCACTTCTTAATAAACTTCCCTCCTATGGTCTTTTAACTAAACTCTGTACTTGGCTCTCTAGTTATCTATCTGATCGTCGTATATCAGTTATTGTGGACGGCCATTCTTCAAGCTTTCACCAAGTTAATGCTGGAGTGCCTCAGAGCTCAGTTCTGGCACCAACATTGTTTTTTCTTTATATCAACGGCCTTCTCTCGTCCACAACTAATTCCATTCATAGTTTCGCCGACGATAGTACACTTCACTCCAGTTTTCAGGTTCCTAAACCCATTACTAAACCTGACTTGGAAAACAAACGCAGAGCGATGCAGATATCTCTTTCGCAAGATCTTAATTTAATATTGGATTGGGGCGCTAAAAATCTCGTCCATTTTAATGCATCTAAAACACAATCATGTTCCTTGTCGCGAAAAGAGTCATCAAATACTCATACTCTACTTATGAGCGGCCAAGTTTTACAGAGCAAAGACACCTTTAATCTTGTGGACGTCACATTTGAAAGTAACCTTAACTGGCATAAACACATTGTATCTATAGCCTTGGCAGCTTCAAAAAAGCTTGGATTTCTCTTTAGAGCCAAAAAGTATTTTTCCTCTTCTAATTTATACACTTTATATGTGTCCCAAATCCGACCTCCTTGGAATATTGTTCCCATATCTGGGGCATGGCGTCCTCCACAACCCTAAGCATTCTTGATTCTATTTAAAGAAGAGCTATTCGTCTCATTAATGATCCTTCACTTACAGAAAGGCTTCCCTCTCTTGCACATCGTCGGGCTGTGGGGGATTTATCGCTTTTTTATAGGTATTTCCATGGCTTTGCTCTAAAGAATTGTCCAGTATAGTTCCTCCACTCACGGTTCCCAACAGAGAAACCTGTGGTTCCGCGCGTATGCATCCCTATACGGTCCAACTGAACAGGCCCCGAACTTTCCACTTTGTTCGTTCTTTTATCCCTAGAGTTTCTAGAATGTGGAACCTGCTGCCCGCGCAGGTCTTTCCTTCCCCCAAATCTTCAAGTATTTAATTCCCGTGTCAACAAACTCCCTCTTACATCGCTTAAGACACCCACGGTACGTTAGTATTTAGGCTTTTAGCCTTCGTGGTTTGTCCAAAGATAAAAAAAAAACAAAAAAAAAAAAAAGGTTAGCGCCTGGACATATTTTTAGTAATAACTCGCCCTGTATAATACCAATTGGAGTAAAATTTTGTATTTTTAGTTTCGGACCAAAAATTTCAAAAGTTTTAGTCCATTTGTCCTCTTGTATCACCTATCGTGGGACATACTGTAATTTTAACATATAAACTTATACAATAATATCTTAAATGTTTATAAAAAAATCCTTTAATATTTTAGGCATCCCAAACGATCCCAAGTTTCACCGAAGCCGTCTCATAGCCTAAGAGGTAGTCTTATGTACCGACTAAACACCTCCTCCTCCCACTATTATGATCCATGGGGGAGTTCGAATCCAGAACCTCTTGCTCAGACAAAACAGTCGGCAATAACGTATATATAAATTTTATGGAAAACTGTGAGAATGAGAATAAAGAGGGCAACAACTTTTCCCAGGATGGAAAAATGAGGTTAGTATCTCGTAATTTTCAAAAGTAACAAAAACACTTATTGTTCAATAAGTTTTGGTGTTTGATACTTTTTTATAACCACTTGGAAGGATTCCTGTGGATCTGTCAGGCCACTGGTAAATTTAAAAATGAGAGGAGAAGGGGAAACTTCGCGGGGAATGGGTTCGGCACTTTAGGCACAGACAAGATAAGAAAAAAAAGTGGGAAGTTCGGAGCCTTTGTGTTTGGACCAAAAATTGATTCTTCACGGGTGGCACTACGTTTTTTTTGTTAAAAGCTGCGGGGGAACGTGTTAATGGGTGGAGTATTTACTTTAAACTAGTAAACTAATAATCTCAAATTATTCTTGTAACATTTTAGGGCAGCTAAATGTAAAAATTTGTTAGAAATTTTTTGGTTTACGGATTAAAAAGGAACCTCGCACACTGCTTTAGAAACTCTTCCGAAATTAATCAACAAATTGTTAAAAAAAATCTACAATATTTGCCTGATTTAACACTCTCTAAAGGTCTCACAATACATAACCGCAACGAGTCCGTAGCCGTGCGTTTCGCTGGTGAAACCTAGGGGAATGCGGTGCAAAAATTTTGTATTTCATAAAATTGCAGTAATATAAATCTGTTATACTACCCTTTAAATTACATCTGATCGTAAACTTAACCTTTAAAAAGTAACACAGTTTTACCTCTACTACACTCAAAGTCTGGTCTTCCAACTAAACTCTGCTCTTGGCTCTCCAGTTATTTTTCTAATCGACATATATCAGTCATTGTTGATGGCCACTCTTCAAGCTTTCACGAAATTAATGCTGGAGTGCCTCAGGGTTCAGTACTAGCACCAACTTTGTTTCTTCTTCACATCAACGACCTTCTTTCTTCCACAACCAATCCCATTCATAGTTATGCTGACGATAGTACCCTTCACTCCACTTTTCAGGTTCCCAAGCCAATCTCTCAACCCGACTTGGAAGGCAAACGCTGGGCGATGCAGATATCTCTTTCACAGCATCTCAATTTGATATTGGATTGGGGCGCCAAAAATCTCGTTCAATTTAATGTATCCAAAACACAATCATGTTCCTTGTCGCGAAAAAAATCATCAAACACTCACCATCTGCTTATGAGTGGCCAGGTTTTGGAGAGCGGGGGCACATTTAACCTTGTGGGCGTCACATTTGAAGTTAACCTTAACTGGCTTAAACACATTGTATCTATAGCCACCGCGGCGTCAAAAAGCTTGGATTTCTTTTCCGAGCCAAAAGTATTTTTTCCTTCCAATTTATACACTTTGTATGTGTCCCAAATTCGACCCTCTCTGGAATATTGTTCTCATGTCTGGGGAATGCCATCCCCTACAACCCTTAGCATTCTTGATGCCATTCAAAGAAGGGCTGTTCGTCTTATTAATGATCCTTTACTTACTCAAAGACTTCCTTCTCTTGCCCATCGTCGAGCTGTGGGAGATCTATCGCTCTTTTATAGATACTTTTACCGCTTCTGCTCCGACGAATCATCCAGTATAGTCCCTCCTCTTGCAGCTCCCAACAGAGAAACTCGTGGTGCCGCACGTATCCATCCCTATACGGTCCAATTGGACATGCCCCGAACTTCATTCGTTCTTTTATCCCTAGAGTTTCTAGATTGTGGAACCTGCTGCCAGCGGAGGTCTTTCCTTCCCCCAAATCTTCAAGTTTTTAAGTCCCGTGTTAACAAACTTCCTCTTACCCTGCTTAAGACACCCACGGTACGTTAGTATTTAGGCTTTCAGCCTTCGTGGATTATCCAAAGATAAATCCGATTCCGATTCCCAGCGGGGAGACATATTTAGGTAGTAGTTATTTAAAAATAACGACCGTGGTGGCACTACCGCGTTGTCTAAAAGATGATGTAAAATGCATAACTGCATGTTTTAGTGCTTGGACAACGTTGACGGAACAGGGGGAACGATGGGTTAAATACTAATAAGCCGACCCCCACGGTACCCTGGTATTTAGGCATATGCATTCGTGGGATGTCAAAAGATAAAAAAAAGATATACATACATAAAACAATAGACTTAGCCTGACAAAAATGCTTTTTATATATGTTTTAGAGGTCATAAAAAGTGCTTTTAAATTTTTCCGAATTAATCTGCCTCACTTTCCGTTATGAATCCGGGCTCGGTGCGGCCTTGGTGCGGTTATGTGTGGCCAGACCTTAACTTGTAACAGTCAAAATATATTTGAAGAAATAGTGAGATTCTCTTTCGTTTGTAATATTAAGTCTACCTACTGAGCTCAAAGAAGTTTTAAGTTGTAATATTGACAAGCTGCACAAATTTTTCAAGAGAGACAATATTGTAAAATTTTAATATTTACTTTAACTAGGAAACTTAAAACTGGGGCTTAGAGATTAGTTTACGATGAAATTTGCTGACGACATTATTTCGAGAGAGTTTTAAACAATTTAAGTCATTAACTCATTATAAAATTTAATGATTAAAGTTTGATTTTCTCGATTTTATATTTCGATTATACAGGGTGTTCATTTAAAACTTTCCACTCAAGTTATCTTCGAAACGAGACAGATTTGAGAAAATCGCCGAAACACGTCAAGATATTTATTGAGGGGGAACGTTTTTACAATAAATTGGACGGCGCCCTTTAACCCCTTAACCACCAGGGCCACCACCCCAAAATTCTTAAATGAGAAGGCGGGTCGAGTAATACATCATTTTAAAGCACCTGACGAGTACTTTATAACCCTAAAATATGAAGTCAATATCTTCACCTATTACAAAATGGCGTTACTTTAAAAATTACCTAAATACCTAATTTGGATGGTCATATTTCGAAACTAATAAAGTTAGATGTACTTAATGTGGTATTTTCTTAAAGCTCATTTAAAGATCTTTTTAATGGTAAAATAATATACAGGGTTCTTAAATAAAAAAATATGTACTTTTTCTTCTACCCTGTATATTACTACCAGTATCACCATTAAAAAGACCCTTAAAAGAGCTTTAAGAAAACACCACATTAGGTACATCTAACTTTATTAGTTCGGAAATATGGCCATCCAAATCAGGTTTTTAGGTAATTTTTAAAGTACCGCCATTTTGTAATAGGTGAAGATATTGACTTCATATTCTAGGGTGATAAAGTACTCGTCAGGAGCTTTAAATTGATGTATCTCATTTAAGAATTTTGGGGTGGTGGCCCTGGTGGTTAAGGGGTTAAAGGGGCGCCGTCCAATTTTTTGTAAAAACGTTCCCACTCAATAAATATCTTGACGTGTTTCGGCGATTTTCTCAAATCTGTCTCTGTTTCGAAGATAACTTAAGTGGAAAGTTTTTAAATGACCACCCCTGTATATTTTTTGGTGATTTTCGACTTTAGTGACAGCACTTTCTACAAATTTCCTTTTGGGTCCGTAAACCGTAAAGGGACTTTTTGAAAATTTTGGTTATCGCCTACACCGTACCGGTCTGTGGTTTGTGATATCTTAACTGCCTGTAAAAACCTGTGACTAGTGTGAAATCTACATCTCCAGATCGGAGAGTGTTCGACAGATTCAACCTTGCGGTGCAAGGTGCATGACAGGCAGTATGGATTTCGCCACAAAAGATCTACAGCAGATCTTCTTTCCTTCGTATCACACTGTTGGAATAAGTCTCTTGAGTTTCTAGGTAAATCCTAGATCTTTGCTCTTGATATAGTCAAATCTTTTGACCAGGTCTGGCATGCCGCACTTCTTAATAAACTTCCCTCCTATGGTCTTTCAACTAAACTCTGTACTTGGCTCTCTAGTTATCTATCTGATTGACGTATATCAGTTATTGTGGACGGCCATTCTTCAAGCTTTCACCAAGTAAATGCTGGAGTGCCTCAGGACTCAGTTTTGACACCAACATTGTTTCTTCTTCACATTAACGACCTTTTTTTGTCCACAACTAATTCCATTCATAGTTTCGCCGACGATAGTACCCTTCACTCCAGTTTTCAAGTTCCTAAACCCATCACTAAACCTGATTTGGAAAACAAACGCAGAGCGATGCAGATATCTTTTTCGCAGGAGCTTAATTTAATATAGGATTGGGGCGCCAAAAATCTCGTCCATTTTAATGCATCCAAAACACAATCATGTTGCTCGCCGCGAAAAGAGTCATTAAATTCTCATTCTTTACTTATAAGCGGCCTAGTTTTACAGAGCAAAGACACCTTCAATCTTGTGGGCGTCACATTTGAAAGTAGCCTTAACTGGCACAAACACATTGTATCTATATCCACGGCAGTTTCAAAAAGCTTGGATTTCTCTTTCGAACCAAAAAATTATTTTTCCCCTTCTAATTTATACACTTTATATGTGTCCCAAATCCGACCTCCCTTGGAATATTGTTCTCATATCTAGGGCATGGCGTCCCCCACAACCCTAAGCATTCCTAATTCCATTCAAAGAAGAGCTATTCGTCTCAATAATGATCCTTTACTTACAGAACCTCTCTTGCGTCAGCCTGTGGGGGATTTATCGTTTTTTAAAAGTACTTCCATGGCTTCTGCTCTGAAGAATTGTCCAGTATAGTTCCTCCACTCACTGTTCCCAACAGAGAAACTCGTGGTACCGCGCGTATACATCCCTATACGGTCCAACTGGGCAAAACCCGCACTTCCCACTTTGTTCGTTCTAGAGTTTCTACACACATTCTTTCAGGGCAGGTTTCACAACTTACTGCCCGCGGAGGTCTTCCCCTCCCCCAAATCTTCAAGTATTTAAGTCCCGTGTCAACAAACTCCTTCTTACCTCGCTTAAGACACCCACGGTACGTTAGTATTTAGGCTTTTAGTCTTCGTGGTTTGTTCAAAGATAAAAAAAACAAATAAAGAGGTACATATGTACTTATATGCACGATTTACAAAGTTAATAAAAAACGTCTGTTATCAAAACGTCGACGGCCTACCAATTGTATTGTTTCTCCGTAGCACGTGGTGGTTAGCAGAGGGCATTTATGAAAAGTCACTAATACCACTCGGTAAAAATAGTTAACTTATTGACAAATATACGCATAAGTAAAATATTTTGCATAGACGTTTTTTAATTTATTTGTTTTTGTATCTTTGGAGAAACCACGAAGGCTAAAAGCCTAAATACTAATGTACCGTGGGTGTCTTAAGCGAGGTAAGAGGAAGTTTGTTGACACGGGACTTAAATACTTGAAGATTTGGGGGACGGAAAGACCTCCGCGGGCAGCAGGTTCCACAATCTAGAAACTCTAGGGATAAAAGAACGAACAAAGTGGGAAGTTCGGGGCCTGTCCAGTTGGACCGTATAGGGATGCATACGCGCAGAACCACGAGTTTCTCTGTTGGGAACCATGAGTGGAGGAACTATACTGGACAATTCTTCAGAGCAGATGCCATGGAAATACCTATAAAAAGCGATAAATCCCCCACAGCTCGACGATGGGCAAGAGAGGGAAACCTTTGTGTAAGTGAAGGATCATTAATGAGACGAATAGCTCTTCTTTGAATAGAATCAAGAATGCTTAGGGTTGTGGGGGACGCCATGCCCCAGATATAAGAACAATACTCCAAGGGAGGTCGGATTTGGGACACATACAAAGTGTATAAATTAGAAGGGGAGAAATACTTTTTGGCTCGAAAGAGAAATCCAAGCTTTTTTGAAGCTGCCGTGGCTATAGATACAATGTGTTTATGCCAGTTGAGGTTACTTTCAAATGCGACGCCCACAAGATTGAAGGTGTCTTTGCTCTGTAAAACTTGACCGCTCATAAGTAGAGGATGAGTATTTGATGACTCTTTTCGCGACAAGGAACATGATTGTGTTTAGGATGCATTGTGTTGTATCTTTTTGTCTTGCATACCCTTTTTATATTAGAAGTGGGTTCAAGTGTGCAAAAAATATTATTTGAAAAAAGTTTTATAATAAAGTGACACTTTAACTTGACATTAACTGATTTCAAAAATAAAGACATATTAAACTGTCGCATTTTATTTTTTAATTTTTGTTTGCCTAATTTACTGTCTTTAAAGTCGATTGTTATCATATTTAAGATTAAAACGTTTCTGCCCTCTAATTTATTCATTCTTCACCAGGTACTTTACGGACAAATATTTCGAAAACTACACGAGCCATGCACACGGACTGGACAACAAAAACTTCACAGGAAAACTAACAGGAAACAATGATAGTTCTAAAAATCACACGGAGGGAGGGAGGAAGATGCAGAGAAAGAGCATCTGGGGAGGTAGAGGGGGAGTTTGGATCCATCTGCAGGGATTATAGATGAGATAAGCAAGTTTGTTGAGGATAAAAAACATCAGGAGAGGGTGAATCAGAATGTTAGAGAGGTTTGTTATTAAATAGTTATGTTACGGTAATTTATGTATTTTTTGAAATAATTTTAGTTCAATAGTCATTAAAATTTATTCCACTTAAAGCTTTAAAAATCAGTTATATTAAATATTCCTGATAGTCTGTAATTTAAATAGTGCTCTTAAAAATAATAAATTTCAAAAAAAATACAAGGTTATTTTTAAGGTGCTATTTTTCTTTTAACACTGTATAGAGTGCAAAAAAAAATTCTAGATAGAATTATCTCCGAAAATGCTTCGTTTCCGAGACACAATGCGTTAGCATTAAAAAATATATATCTTTTTATCATAACTTTCTTATCACTTCAGGTATTTCCACAAAACTTCTATTCTATGTTATTTTCGGTTTTTGGCTTTGACACTTAGTGCATACAGCCATCGTCAAATGGTTGGAAAATTGGATTGTCGGGTTCTAGACCCCCAGATTTTCCTTTTATTGTTCATTGTTTTCTGTTTAAAAACAAAGTCTTTCTCTATACATGCATAAATTGTGACTGTCTAGCCAGCGGCTGCCACTGGTATCGCGCATAACCGTCACTTTCACTACTGACGTATTTCCGCAAGGCGTGCATGCGCACCTCCTCGACCATACGAGGACACCATGTGTTCAACAGCAAAACGTAAAAACTTCAGGCCTTAAGAATCTTCACTCACAGCGCTTAGCCCCAGAAGAAAGAAGCCCCAATTTAGCGTGAATCTTTTCTCGATCCCCAAGGGTACAGCCACGCTCGTACGATGCCTTCAATCGCCTACCCGGGAAGTCTATGTAGACCTCTACGTAAACATGAACCGCACTACTCGAAGACCGCGGAAAGAGTCTCCACAAAACTTGGTATATTTCTTTTAACCATTACATTACATGTTTTGCTGTAAAACTTTAAAAAATATATCAGTGGCGTTCAAACAAGATTTGTATTGAATTTTTAAAGAAAAAAATGGTACACCACTGCTTTTTCTTTAAATTATTATTATTTTTGAAATAATTATATACTTTGAAGTTAATTTGGTCTCCTGTTATTTTTTCGTACAACAAACGGTTTTTAGTCTAAATAAATGAGTTTCTAGGTGAGTCCCAGATCGTTGCTCTTGATATATCTAAAGCTTTCGACCAAGTCTGGCATGCCGCACTTCTTAATAAACTTCCCTCCTACGATCTTCCAACTAAACTCTGCTCTTGGCTCTCGACGTATATCAGTCATTGTTGATGGCCACTCTTCAAGCTTTCACGAAATTAATGCTGGAGTGCCTCAGGGTTCAGTACTAGCACCAACTTTGTTTCTTCTTCACATCAACGATCTTCTTTCAGAACCAAATAGTTTAAACCCGGTCAGTAATTTGTGATCTTAACTACCTCTGAAAGAAAAACCTTTGACTCGTGTGAAATCTGCATCTCCAGATCGGACAGTGTTCAACAGATTCAACCTTGCAGTGCAAGGAAATTACAAACTGTACCTTTTTCTCTTTCACTTTTGTATAATTTTTTTACTTTATCCAATGAATAATGTTTTACTCTATTTGCACTGACTAACTTAAAAATTAAAAACTTTCAAATTAAAATTTAAAGTAATTAGGCATAAAAATAACTACATATATATCTATTGCTATGCAAAACCTCCTTTAATGCAGAATCGAACTAATTCACTCAGCCGTATTTTAAAATAACCTTATGGGCTTATATGGCAATACATCATGCATCATTTTAAAACTTCCCTCCTATGGTCTTTCGAGTAAACTCAGTACTTGGCTCTCTAGTTATCTATCTGATCGACGTATATCAGTTATTGTGGACGGCCATTCTTCAAGTTTTCACCAAGTAAATGCTGGAGTGCCTCAGGGCTCAGTTCTGGCACCAACATTGTTTCTTCTTCACATCAACGACCTTCTCTCGTCCACAACCAATCCCATTCATAGTTATGCTGACGATAATACCCTTCACTCCACCTTTCAGGTTCCCAAACCAATCTCTCAACTCGACTTGGAAAGCAAACGCAGGGCGATGCAGATATCTCTTTTACAGGACCTCAATTTGATATTGGATTGCGGCGCCAAAAATCTCGTTCAATTTAATGCATCCAAAATGCAATCATGTTCCTTGTCGCAAAAACAATCATCAAACACTCATCCTTTGCTTATGAGTGGCCAGGTTTTGCAGAGCGGGGACACATTTAACCTTGTGGGCGTCACATTTGAGAATAACCTTAACTGGCATAAACACATTGTATCTATAGCCACCGCGGCTTCAAAAAAGCTTGGATTTCTTTTCCGAGCCAAAAAGTATTTTTCTCCTTCCAATTTATACACTTTGTTTATGTCCCATATTCGACCCTCTCTGGAATATTGTTCTCATGTCTGGTGAATAGCATCCCCTACTACCCTCAGCATTCTTGATGCCATTCAAAGAAGGGCTGTCCGTCTTATTAATGATCCTTTACTTACTCAAAGACTTCCTTTTCTTGCCCATCGTCGAGCTGTGGGAGATCTATCGCTCTTCTATAGATACTTTTACGGCTTCTGCTCCCACGAATTATCCAGTATAGTCCCTCCTCTTGCAGCTCCCAATAGAGAAAGTCGTGGTGCCGCGCGTATGCATCCTTATGCGGTTCAATTGGACAGGCCCCGAACTTCCCATTTCGTTCGTTCTTTTATCCCTAGAGTTTCTGGACTGTGGAACCTGCTGCCCGCAGAGGTCTTTCCCTTCCCCCAAATCTTCAAGTATTTAAGTCCCGTGTTAACAAACTTCCTCTTACCCTGCTTAAGACACCCACGGTACGTTAGTATTTAGGCTTTCAGCCTTCGTGGATTATCAAAGATAAAAAAAATACAGCCATTTTGATTTATGGCAAAATCGCTAAAATCTGATATGGTGTTTTGTATGTAAAATTCGTTTCTTTTTATTAAAAAATATAACCACTGATTATTTTTTTACTAAGTTTAAATTGTAGTAATGTAAGTTTTTAACTTTTTTAAAACCAGTTAGACAAAGACGAATTTTACGTACAAAACACCATACAAGTGTTCATTTAAAACTTCCCACTCAAGTTATCTTCGAAACGAGACAGATTTGAGAAAATCGCCAAAACACGTCAAGATATTTATTGAGGGGAACGTTTTTACAAAAAATTGGACAGCGCCCCTTTAACCCCTTAACCACCAGGCCACCACCCCAAAATTCTTAAATGAGAAGGCGGGTCGAGTGATACATCATTTTAAAGCTCCTGACGAGTACTTTATAACCCTAGAATTTGAAGTCAATATCTTCACCTATTACAAAATGGCGGTACTTTAAAAATTACCTAAATACCTGATTTGGATGGCCATATTTCCGAAACTAATAAAGTTAGATGTACTTAATGTGGTATTTTCTTAAAGCTCATTTAAAGATCTTTTTAATGGTAAAGTAATATACAGGGTTCTTAAATAAAAAATATGTACTTTTTCTTCTACTCTGTATATTACTACCAGTATCACCATTAAAAAGACCTTTAAAGAAAACACCACATTAGGTACATCTAACTTTATTAGTTTCGGAAGTATGGCCATCCAAATCAGGTATTTAGGTAATTTTTAAGTACCGCCATTTGTAATAGGTTAAGATATTGACTTCATATTCTAGGGTTATAAAGTACTCGTCAGGAGCTTTAAAAATGATGTATCACTCGACCCCGCCTTCTCATTTAAGAATTTTGGGGTGGTGGCCTGGTGGTTAAGGGGTTAAAGGGGCGCCGTCCAATTTTGTAAAACGTTCCCCCTCAATAATATCTTGACGGAGGATTTTCTCAAATCTGTCTCGTTTCGAAGATAACTTGAGTGGAAAGTTTTTAAATGAACACCCTGTATAAAACACCATATATGATTTTAGCGATTTTGTCATGAATCAAAATGACTTTTATTTTTTAAAGAGTTTAATTTAACAACAAAGAAAATGACTATTTAAAAAGTAATATTAAATCAAAAGAAAAAGCAGTGGCGTACTATTATTTATTGAAAAAAATCCAATACAAATCTGGTTCTAAAGCCACTGGTAAAAAAAAAATTAAAACTTTTACAGCCAAAAATGTAATGTAATGGTCAAAAAAGTGTACCAAGTTGTGTGATAGTTCCTGGAGGGTAGGAAAGTTAGGACAAAAAGATATTTTTTAATTTAAACTTTAACACCCTGTATCCCGGAAATTAAGCATTTTTGGGCATAAATTTATCTAAAAAAGATTTTTTTATTTTTGCATTCTAAACAGTGTTAAACGAAAAATACAAACTTAAAAATAACTTCTTTATACTTTGTTTTAAGTCCCTAAAATGTCACTTAAATATGAAATATTTAAAGGTGTCAATTTTTATTTTTATGTTTTACCCATCTATTATTGATCTGTAATACCTTAGAAACGGAATATGTTATGGTAGCAATAACACCTGCTATCACACCTAGGGCATTATAAGCGGGCATTATGATAATGCCCGCTTATAATACCTTAATGCGCTAATATGAAAAAAACACCCATTACCAATATGACTTTGTGTACCAAGTAGATATCATCAGGAGCCTTCTTAATAAATTTTAATATTTGTTCTCCTTCCAAAACTTTAGACTTCTTCGGGACGTATTCTTTCGACTTAACTTTTAAAAAAGATATAAGACGATGGTATTGCGAAATGTCTATATTTTCATAGACCATCAACGTAGACCTTAGGGTGGAATACTTGGTCCAGAGAGAGTTCGGATGTATTTTTCCGACTAAAAATAATAAAGTGTGTTAAACATATGTATTAAAATAAAATCAATAACTTACCAGTTCCTGAAAATATGCCATTAAAACGGTTTCGGTTATTTGAAGAATTGCGTTCGCATCTTTCCAAATACCAAATATGCCATACTCCCGATCATACTGTTGCCTTAATTTAACTGGCAAAAGATTTTCGGTGGCTTTTATGGCCTTTTCTCTTATATTTTGTGGAATTTCTTCCATTTTGAGCAAATCGTTAAATAAAAAATGCCAACTGACTAACTGATAGAAACATCAAAGTCAAACTTAACACCAGTCATTATCTACTTACGTATACAGGTACAGATGCAACTTATTTTTATATTGCGAATAAATAATGTAATTAGTCATTGAAAAACTCTTTTTGGGTAAAACATAAAGCATTGTATGCACCACGGGCTTTACTGGACTATAATGCCCATCAGGTCGAAATCTAGCCCTCGAGCCAGAGGCCCTCGGGTTATTTCGACCTTCAGGGCATTATAGTCCTAGTAACGCCCTTGATACATAAATAGCTATATTCTACATGACAGTACTAATATACGGAGTGATTAAAAAATTAATCAGGAAAGATGATACTACATGATAAAATATGTTACAACTTTATACAGTGTGCCTTCGTAAGTTGGCGGCATATGGGAAACTTTTTTATTATTAATTTTACGAAAAAAGTTATTCTTCATAAAAAGTTCTGCAA
Organism: Listronotus bonariensis; assembly: GCA_014170235.1. NCBI lineage: Eukaryota > Metazoa > Arthropoda > Insecta > Coleoptera > Curculionidae > Listronotus > Listronotus bonariensis. Next base: position 54,443 of record JACEGR010004205.1, read on the forward strand.
AGTCCAAAACCTAAAATGCAATCATCAGATATCAAATTGTGTCAGTCATGTACGAGGTTTGGCCAAAAAGTAATTTTTCCTCAAGAGTAAAATACCTGTATTTTAGCTAATATCGCAAATTGTTATAAAGAAAAGATGTTTAGAATGAAAAATTACTTCCAAATATGCAATTTTGTTCATTTAAAAAAAAAAAAAAAATCTGCTTAAATTGTTTGCTTAAGCAAAAATCGATATGACTAATATTTGGAGCATAGACTAACGCTCCCCACAGACGCGCAAGGTCTACCCACGGTCTATCTGATCGAAAGAACTGTACAGTTTTTTTATTCAGGTAGACCTGAGTGTGTGTGGGCAAAACTGTACAGTTTTTTAACCTGTTCAGGCGACCGAAGTAAAATCAAAAATACCCCTTTGGTCGATTGCCTAATAATTTACATTGATGGGCAGCTGATTTTTTCTTTTTGTTATAATTTTTGAGTTTTGATAACTACTTATTTTTAGCAAAATTTCTAAAAGACCGATCATAGCCTTTAAAAAAGGGACTCTTTATTTATCCCAATCAACGACAAAATCCCAATAATATAACCGTTTACATATAAATCATTCTTAAAAATTTAGTTAACTTAAAAAATAATTCTTTTTTTTCTCCAATTTTTATAAAGCCGTGGATTTTTTTAATTTAGACAATCCATTCGCGAAATTTTATTTAAGTCTCTTGAGTTTCCAGGTGAGTCCCAGATCGTTGCTCTCGATATATCCAAAGCCTTTGACCAGGTCTGGCATGCCGCACTTCTTAATAAACTTCCCTCCTATGGTCTTTCAACTAAACTCTGTACTTGGCTCTCTAGTTATCTATCTGATCGTCGTATATCAGTTATTGTGGATGGCCATTCTTCAAGCTTTCACCAAGTAAATGCTGGAGTCCCTCAGGGCTCAGTTCTGGCACCAACATTGTTTCTTCTTCACATCAACGACCTTCTCTCGTCCAGAACTAATCCCATTCATAGTTTCGCCGACTATAGTACCCTTCACTCCAGTTTTCAGGTTCCTAAACCCATCACTAAACCTGACTTGGAAAACAAACGCAGAGCGATGCAGATATCTCTTTCGCAGGATCTTAATTTAATATTGGATTGGGGCGCCAAAAATCTCGTCCATTTTAATGCATCCAAAACACAATCATGTTCCTTGTCGCGAAAAGAGTCATCAAATACTCATCCTCTACTTATGAGCGGCCAAGTTTTGCAGAGCAAAGACATCTTCAATCTTGTGGGCGTCACATTTGAAAGTAACCTTAACTGGCATAAACACATTGTATCTATAGCCACGGCAGCTTCAAAAAGCTTAGATTTCTCTTTCGAGCCAAATTTATCCCCTTCTAATTTATACACTTTATACGTGTTCCAAATCCGACCTCCCTTGGAAAATTGTGGCATGGCGTTCCCCACAACCCTAAACATTCTTGATTCTATTCAAAGAAGAGCTATTCGTCTCATTAATGACTCTTCACTTACAGAAAGGCTTCCCTCTCTTGCCCATCGTCGAGCTGTGGGGATTTATCGCTTTTTATAGGTACTTCCATGGCTTCTGCTCTGAAGAATTGTCCAGTATAGTTCCTCCACTCACGGTTCCCAACAGAGAAACTCGTGGTTCCGCGCGTATGCATCTCTATACGGTCCAACTGGACTGGCCCCGAACTGCCCACTTTGTTCGTTCTTTTATCCCTAGAGTTTCTGGGTTGTGGAACCTGCTGCCCGCAGCAGGTCTTTCCTTCCCCCAAATCTTCAAGTATTTAAGTCCCGTGTCCAACAAACTCCCTCTTACCTCGCTTAAGACACCCACGGTACGTTAGTATTTAGGCTTTAAGCCTTCGTGGTTTTTCCAAAGATTAAAAAAATACTTTCTATTAAAATCTCGTAGGTACTATCATACAAGTCACAAAGACAAAGAAAACCTTGGCAAGCCACAAAAAAACCTTTATTTTAAAATTAAATACTAATTTAAATACAATCTAAACAAATAAAATTTTCCTGGAATATCCACAAGCTTGGCATGCTAGATTTAAGTAATAATTTTAAATATGCAGAAAATAATCAGATACGTACATGCAGCGACACAAATATCCTCCAAAGAAACAATTCTGTTCTCCCTCGGGTCAGACGCTTGTTAATAGTTTTCTAAATAAAATGAAACTGTAATATGAAGCGGGGTAAAAATATTTAATATTTTTGTACTTTATACTAAGTCGCAGAGATATTATCATTTAAAAAAATTGTTTTTCGATATCTCTACAAATTCTCTCCCCCTTTTAGGTATCTTGGTTCTTAGGTGTGGACTAGGGCTGGCAAAAACCAGAAAAAAACAAAACCGGTTTCGATTAAACCGGTTAACCGAATATTAAAAACCGGTTTTAGAAACCGGTATTAAAACCGGTATAAAACCAGTTTTAAAACCAAACCGAAACCGAAACGAAAATGAAAACGGTTTTAAAACCGATACACCGAAATCGGTTTTTAAAACCGAAAACCGAAAACGGTCTTTAAAACCGAAAACCGAAGTTTAAACGACTGGTTTATATATGACTATTTTCAACCAGCATATTTAAAAATGTTTAATAATGTTAAAAAATACATTTTAATAAAAATAAATATTTTTGTACTATATTAAAAATGGGTTCTTAAAATTTATTTTGTTACATATCTTTTAAAATTGAAATCGAATTTAAAAAGTTTTATATGAAAGTTGCTCATTTTTGTATGTAGATTAAGATTCTAACTAATAAAATTGGAGTTCCCTTTTGAAAAAACAAAGTTGATATGAATATGATCTTAAAATTTTAGTCAAGGTCACAAACTAATAATACCATTAAATTTGCCCCTTTATTTCAAACAATTCTTACTAGAAACATTTTCTTCTAAAATGCGCCGTTTTCTGGTTATTTGCCTGTCTAAGGTTAAATGAACCACCCTGTATAATCTGTCAACCAATATCCGATTTTACAAAATGAACGGTTTTTCTTTTTTTAGATATAAACCGCAATCAACCAAAAACCTATTAATTGATATTTGAAGAACCGCTTTTCGATTTTGGTCCGATTATCCAAAAAACCGGTATTCGAAAACCGGTTTTGAATATCGGTTAACCGATATTTGAAAACCGCTTTTTTAAAACCGGTTAACCGGTTACGCCGCTAACCAGAACTAACCGATATTCGAAAACCGGTTTTGGCCAAACCGCGGTTAATCGGTTACGCCGTTTTGCCATCGATTGCACGAAGCATCTTCAGGGATCCGTACTCTGCAAGAATGGAACACTGAAACGTTAGTAAACAATTTTAATTTGGCGCTGTCCAAACTCAAGAACCAAGATTCCTTAGTTGAACAAGGCCGTGAAAGCTTCAGTTCTATGTCTCTTCCCCTTCATTATTTTTACAATCTAAGAAAGTGACTTGACCTGAGATGGGATAATGACATGCCATAATGCCATAAAAGTATTAGCCGTGATAGAGCCGTATTTATTTTGTTGTGGGCAAATAATAAATTATAACCTGAAAACTCTAAGAATTTTGGGTCATTAATGACAATTTATAGCTGATCAATATAAATTTTTATTTCAACACATTCTGAATTACTGTCAGTTATTAGATTCTGTCGTGATAGTGTGTTTAAAGATGTCCAGTGCAAAAGGCTTTCTAAACAGTAGCCGAAAATGTTTGGCCGCTAAAGCAAAATAATTGTTAAAAGTGTTTATTTACAGTTAGTAGAGCGAGGTCACGAAAAACATTTTTCACTAAAGGAAACGTCAACTTTAACCGGAGTTTCTGAAAGTATTCTGTAAAATTGTAAATTATACTGTGAAACCTAGAAAAGTCGAAAAGTCAATGGTACACGTAAATCTGTTTATTTATTCAATGAAGATTTAATCCTTTGAAAAAGTTATCAGATGTATGAAAAAGCAAAAAGTGTCCATATTATTATCGCTTTCAGCATGGCTATCCGGGGATAATTGTGACATAAGGTGTTCCACTACCAAGATCGTTTGACTAGGTAAGGTTGCCTCGTAAGCCTTTGCAACATGGCGGACCATACGTCACATATGTATTTTGCTCATTATTTAATGAAGTTTTTAACAGTGTAGTTTGTGTTTTTTGTCAATATTAAAGAAATACTTTTAAATATTGTTAATTCCAGTTGTTACCGTAACTTCTTTATTTCTTATTAATAAATTATTTAACAATGATTATTCTAGCTGATTTTTATATCGCGCTCTTTCGCCCTCATAGCATTATCCGTGTAGACATCCTTGTTTGCTATGTTGGCGCCAATAAGGAACCAGCAGTGCGGTACATATGTGACGTAATGAGGCAACCTTACCTAGTTAAACGATCTTGTTCCACAACAACCTTGTAAGAAGTAATCTACGCCGTTTGGGTTTTTTTAAAAAAGATAAATGACAAGTTATAAAAAAAATGATAAATGACAAGTTATAATGGAGTCACATAGCTAGCAAGAACTTAGAATGCAATATCTGGAAAAATAAATAAGGCTAGATCGGAAAATCAAACGATAATATACCTAGATGATACATGGTTTGATACCCATGATACACCAAGTTAAGAATGGACTGATAAATAAAATAAATGTCACACTAAAACTGTGTCAAATAAAGGTCAAAGAATAAGAATTCTACATGCGGGGTCAGAAGACAGCTGGGTACCAAACTGTTTATTTTGGGCAGCCAAAAACATTTCGGATTTCAGCTTAAATTACCACTGAGATACACCTGCTGAAGTTTTTAAGGATTGGTTCCAAAACAAATTATTACCGAATATACAACCAAAGACCAGTATTGTGATGGATAATACATGCTACCATTGTTGCCAGTCAGTGCCGGCTCGTGGCAAAATATTAGGTTTGTTCCAGCAGAATGTTGGAAACATGTTAGCAACAATCGTAAAACGCAGAAATTGTTACAAACATTAGTCAGAAATGTTGGCATCAGTTTTCTGCTGGAACGAAAAATAAACAAGGCGTGCATACTGCTTATACGTCAATACAAGAAAGGTTATGTTAAAAATTGTCAGTAATGTTTGAAGAAAGTTTGCAAACTTTTCAAACAGTTTCCAATATGTTTCCAACATCTTAAAACTACTGCTGGAACAACAAACAATTGTATAATGTTAGAAACATGGCACTGCTGGAACGACAAATTTAACGTGCGCAGAATCCGAACGGTTGCAAACATTTCTGACAGGCTGCTGGAACAAACCTATTATAGGTGTTCTGGTAAGTTCTGGTTAGAATTATTGTGTTTCTTTATTTTTTCCGATAAATGAATCAAGTCTCTTACACCAACTTCTGACCATGTTTTATCACTTGCAAAAGTACACATAGAAAGCAAAAAGGGCATTTTTCCTATAACATCCACAAATCCAGTCATTCCGGAAATAAATGTCTCTATTGAAATGACGCGTATAAGGCTTTCCTCTGCTAACACAGGTTACTTCAATCACGATGTCCGGTAACGGTCTACCACTAGTTTTTAGTTTAAGTCTATCTTCATATAAATATTTAAAAAATCGTTTAACGTTCACCAAATTATGCACTACATCCATTGTCTATACACACTAAATACACAACCAAATACGAATAAAAAATATAAACTTGTCGACTTCTACACGCGCGATCTAAAATATGTCTAAATAACCTGTAAAGTGCTACAGCTAATGCCGCACAACAATAACCGAAATTTACTTATTTTAGCAGCCGAATTTTGACCAACGACAGGTGCATTCGGCATAGAGGAAATTAAAAACAATCGTGCGGCGCACCGAAAACAGTCGCTCAGTTTAGTAAATGCAATAACGTCGCGAGAGACTGAGTATTATTTAAGATGGTCCACTGCGCAGTAATCTATGATGCGTCGTCACTGGGTGAGAATGCGTGTGCCTACTATACTAGAGTTCTCGGCCGGAAATTGGTTATTTTAGTTTTGTTTTAATGAATATTTAATATTTTAATTGTAAAATGATGAATTGAATGTTATGAAAAAATACCAAGCAGCTTAAAAATTCTGGTGGTTCTGCAGCACTGCAGCTCGTTATGCACCAGCCGCCCCTCTTGCCAGTTAATAAACTGCCAAGTCCACCAGCCAAAAATGGGAATAAAACCTATAATGCCGCAACTTATGACATTTACAAATACCTGCAAAGTTAACATAGTAAATGCCAATACAAATTTTGAACATCAGTGTATTTTATAAACATTCTAAGAAACAGCTTATTTCCTAGTGTTCTTCCGTCAACCGTTTCCTCTTATATGTTTTAATTTCATGCACAACTTGATTGCTCGCTTTTCTAATCGCAACTTATAAACCACAAAACCTTCGTACGAATGAGCTTGAAGTAGTTATTCAACTTGGATTTTGCATACTACAAACAATGAACTATAATTTTAATGGCATTATTTGAACTGAAGATATTTATGTTCTATATTGATTTGGCAAGTTTATCAAGTCAAGGAGGACACATTTCTCCTTTATTGTTTAATATTTTTATTAACGATGTGGCTGACTGCTTTAAATTCTCTAAATTCTTATTGTATGCCGATGATTTAAAAAATTTTCTTAAGATAAGTAGCGGACAGGATGTTATTAATTTACAGGCGGACTTGGATAGGTTTTATGATTGGTGTACAAGAAACCGAATGATTCTAAATATAAAAAAATGCACATCAATCCAGTTTAGTAGATCTTTAAACGTACAAAGAAATATTTACAGAATTAATTGCGAGCCTTTAAGCCACGTAAATACTATTAAAGATTTGGGGTGTTCTTTGATCATAAACTTACATTTTCTTCCCATATTGAATATTGCAAGAATAGAGCCCTTAGAGTTTTAGGGTTTATTAAAAGAAATACCAAAGATTTTAAAAATGTAAATTCAATAAAACTATTGTATACTTCGTTAGTAAGACCCCTTTTGGAAAATTGTTCTGTTGTTTGGAATCCATATTATGAGAAATATGTTAAAATGTTAAATTCTGTTCAGAGAAAGTTTTTAAGATACATTGCCTTTAAATTGCATATTCCTCAGGAAACAATAAATTTTGAAGATCTTGAAAAAGCTATTAATATACAAAGTTTGAAAGTTAGACGTGAAAATGCTGATGTATTGTTTCTTTTTAAACTAATTCATGGGAATGTGCAATGTAGTGAACTGCTCTTTTCTATAAATTTCTATGTTCCTTCAAGGACATTAAGGCATTCTGTTACCTTTCAAACAAATTTTCACCAAAGGTTGTATGGGCAATTTTCCCCAATAAATAGATTGATGAAGCATGCCAATAAATTTGGGGACGATTTATTTAATCTATCCCTAAATAGGCTTCGAAGGGTTATGAAGTCCAATGTTTTATAGATTAAGGCTTCATGTTGTTTTATTTTCAAAGTTAGATTTTTTTAATGTGTATATTTTAAATTTAATTTTAGATGTTGTTTTCTTGTTTCTTAATCATTAGTAGCTTGTTATTTTTTACTGCTTTTTAAGTATTTTGGTGGTTAACTAAAATATAAAATTTTAGTCCTGAATATTTGTTAATTAAAAAAGCTTAGTACTAGATATATATGTAGATGCTTGTTATTTAAAATTGTAATTGGGCAATGCCCGTTAATGAGTAAATAAATAAATAAATAAATGGTCTTGGTTCAGTACGCGTTGCCTAAAAAAATGGTACCGCTTTAGGCCTCGTGCCAGGGTATAGCGAACTGACCCTATTCAGCTCCTCTCTGTGATTACTTGGTTTCCTTCCAAAAACTTTAAACTAAGCTAAAAGCTGACTTTTAAAAGTTTTTTTCTTTGAGGCTTGGATATACATTTGTAAGTTACTGTAAGGCAAGCCAGGCACTGAAATGGTAAGCAAATGACGTGGCGTCTGCGCAAATACATGCAGAAGCGCGCAATAAAGTGTGGCAATGGAATGGTGTGTGGCGTCAGTTGGGTACCGCTTTAAAATGTTTAATTTTTCAGGGCTTTAAAGTTACATGCCCCACAGCCATGTTACTTGCTTACCTTGATATGCATTTCCTAGCGCATAATTTTCGATATTTTTGGCTTGTGGTTCTGGTTAGTTCTAAGCTAGTAATAAGATAGTAGAACACTTCCCAAAAATAGAGTAGTTATCAAAACTCAAAAATTATGACAAAAAAATCATTGTAGGTAAAGAGCCCTCTAGCGGCACCCAAATCAATATGAATTATTATTAAAATGATAGAATGCGATTTTGATTTAGCAAACCATTTACAAAACTAGCAATAAAAAATTTATCTTTGAGGGATTGTAGCTCGAAAAATAATGATATTCTTAAAAATGTATAGGAAGCTGTAGTACCATTTTATCATGTAGAATTATCACTTGTAATACCACTAGTGTTTAAGTTTATTTCGGAAATTTTCAAAGCCACGAATATTTTGAAAAATTATCCCGAGCCGCAGGCGAGGGAGAATTCCTTAAAATATTCGTGGCCGAGAAAAATTTCCCGGAATAATTTAAGCACGTGTGGTATTCGGTAAGAAAATTTCACAACAAGTTTGTGTTAAATAATATTCTTTAAATTTAATATTGGTAACTTTGACACGAGCTTTAAAATTTTACTATAAAATAAATATTTTCCATTTTACCAATTGTAGTTGCAAGTATATGTAATTTTAGAGCTTATCATTGTTTATTCTTTTATATTATATATAACTTATATTACTACAGTTGGTAAAAATAGTTTATTTTAATTTTTTAGACCCATACCTTGCTTTCGTTTGCTCTTCACTTATGTCTAGTACTTCAGTCTTATGATATTATTTTACTAACTGTAGTTGTATAAAATTGTCATTTAGGGTCTTAAAACCTTACATTATTTTATATTATAGTATTTCTAAAATACTACAACTGGTACAAAATAACATTTTCTTTAATTATGTATGTGAATGACAGACATGACGTTAAAACAAATGCAATGATTATGTCAAAAAATGTCCACTATAATTCGCTCCAGGGTACCCCAGGCAGGAGAAAAAAATTCCGATAAATACTTGTGTTGTTATGGTAATGCAACCAAAACTATTGATGTGGAATTTTTCACCTTGAGTTTCGTGATCGATTTTTGAACCACCCTGTCTAGGTGTAAACCTACCTTTTAAATTTATTGCAATATTTTCAGCAAAAAATGAATATTCTCCCTTTTCCATGACTTTTCACATAAAAGTATTTGTTGCTATAATAGAGTTGTACATCGCCCACATTTTATTGATATTTAAATTATCATAAATAAGCTGTAAAATATTTTACAAAGAGAAACTGTTTAAATGAAATGTTAGCTTTAGCATCCTACATGCAACCAGTTCTATTGAATAAATCACCTAAATATAGAATTTCTTCGTATCTATAGAGAAGGTACGGTTTCAAAGGATGTATATTCTTTTAATATTATATCTCGTAAAATTTTTCTAAGCTTACTTTGCATAATAGCATGCTATAATGCAATAGTATATTACATTACAAGGGTGGAAAATGACTTATTTCACACGAGTGGGAATATTGTTGCACGAGGCGTCAGCCGAGTGCGACAAACCCACGTGTGTAAGAAAGTGATTTTCACACAAGTAATGTACACTATTTTTCCTACGACCACAAGTTATTCACCAAAAAAACTATAAAAGTTGTTTGTCTTCACGGAAAAAATAAGAAAACAATTGAATACTTTGCATCTCTAGGGTGATATATACTTTTCCTTACTGCGATATATTATACTGTTTAACAATATTTTTATATTAAAAATCACCTACCTAGTCGCTTTTTATCATTTCAGAATTAAAAAAGGTTCTCATTAAAAAATATTGCATGGCTTTTTCAATGTAAATCCCATTAACAGCCTGATAACTCCAAATTTATTTTAAATAACAATGACAGCGATGACAGCTTTATATTATACTTTGCAACACTAGTGTTGTAAAGTACTTTGCAACACTAGTGTGATATAAGGCATTTTCTATGCATGAAAACAGTGTGCTATTTACTACTTTCACATGTGGTCGTAGGAAAACTTTTTTATGTTCAATAAGCTATGTGTTAGCCGTTTTATTTTATGTCTAAAGGTAAGCAACAGCACATTCATTTATTTTAAATCCTTTTTATTTTATTTTTTTATCTTTGGACAAACCACGAAGGCTAAAAGCCTAAATACTAGCGTACCGTGTGTGTCTTAAGCGAAGTAAGAGGAAGTTTGTTGACACGAGGCTTAAATACTTGAAGATTTCGGGGGATGGAAAGATCTCCGCGGGCAGCAGGTTCCACATTCTAGAAACTCTAGGGATAAAAAATGAACAAAGTGGGAAGTTCAGGGCCTGTCCAGTTGGACCGTATAGGGATGCATACGCGCGGCACTACGAGTTTCTCTGGTTGGAACCGTGAGTGGAGAAACTATTCTGGACAATTCTTCAGAGCAAAAGCCATGAAAGTACCTATAAAAAAGCGATAAATTCCCCACAGCCCGACGATGGGCAAGAGAGGAAGCCTTTTTGTAAGTAAGGGATCATTAATAAGACGAATAGCTCTTCTTTGGATGGAATCAAGAATGCTTAGGGTTGTGGGGGACGCCATGCCCCAGATATGAGAACAATATTCCAAGGGAGATCGGATTTGGGACACACATAAAGTGTATAAATTAGAAGGGGAAAAATATGTTTTGGCTCGAAAGGAAATCCAAGCTTTTTGAAGCTGCCGTGGCTATAGATACAATATGTTTATGCCAGTTAAGGTTAATTTCAAATGTGACACACACAAGATTGAAGGTGTCTTTGCTCTGTAAAACTTGGCCGCTCATAAGTAGAGGATGAGTATTTGATGACTCTTTTCGCGACAAGCAACACGATTGTGTTTTATATGCGTTAAAAGGGACGAGATTTTTGGCGCCCCAATCCAATATTAAATTAAGTTCCTGCGAAAGAGATATCTGCTTCGCTCTGCGTTTGTTTTCCAAATTAGGTTTAGTAATGGGCTATGTCAATAAACTCCCAGAATTAGCCGCAATATATTCTATTTTTCTACTCAGATTTTGTAAAATTCTAACTTTTGATGTGATACTTTAAAAATTACCTGAATACCTCATTTAGATGGCCGTATTTTCGAATCTAATAAAATTAGATACACTTAATGTATATTTGTGGTGTGTGTTTGTAGGTGTGTGTGTTTGTGTGTTTTGTGTGGTATGATTTTTTAAATGACACACCCTGTATATTATATCACCATTAAAAAGAAAATATCTTAAATACCTTTAAGAAAATACCACATTAAGCATACAATACAATACCTTTATTATTTTTGAGATATGGCCATCCAAATCGGGTATTCAGGTTATTTTAAAGTATCGCCATTTTTGGGAGGTAAAGGTATTCACTTTATATTCTAGGGTTATAAAGAATTTGTCAAGAGCTTTAAAATAGTGTGTCACAAAAACCCCCTTTCCGTTAAATTTTTCTTTTCAAAATAGCCATCAGCTGTCAGTTTGACATTTATATCTGTCATTTCTTGTCTAAAGTTTGGTTTATGTTGTTTTATCTAAGTCCTCAAATTTTAATGAAAAATTACTAAACAATTCAAAATTTAAGTGGGGGTCCTGACTTTAGAGAAGCACTGTATATGATACAGTGCTTAAACATTGATCATAATTTGTTAGATCATGACCACAGTTCATTTGTACTGAAAATGGTTACAATATAGCCACCATAATGGCGTTTCATTTTAAGATCAATGTCAGAGAAATATAGTTTACCGAGAAATATTTATTTGAAATACTACCACTCCTATTAAAAGACCCTTTATATCGCTTTTTCTAGACGCTACACAATATATTATTTTAAAAAAGATTTTCTTATTTTTACAATGGAAATTAACCAATAATAAAATTTATCGGAAAAGTTACTGGACACCCTGTATAAATTATTTTAAGTCATGAGTACCAAGATTTTAATGAACTTTTGTAGCTAAGTTATCTAATTCTTGGCATTAGAAAATTTGTATCTCATTTGCGAGCTTCTAACAGAAAATAAACATAATTTACGAACTACTTAGCTCCTAATTATGAAATAATATATTTTCAAGTCCTTTTGCCTTTTTAGTTTTCAACTCGTTCATTTTAATTAAAAATTATGTTTCTTTCATACTGCTTTTTACGCTTTTGCCTGAAGATGCTGGTCGTAAAGAGAAACTACAATTCTTTTTACTCTTAGGAGACATTTTATTCCACTTCAAACGGTTTTTAACAAATCCTCTTGAAACAGTTTGCGATTATTCTTTGGTCTGGAAAGAGCTTAACACGCCAAAGCGCTTCAGGCTAACAGCAATACGCCTTTAAAAGGAAACTCAACAAATTACTTATTTTTTTGTTGAACTACAAAACTTTAAGGTAAAAATGGGCATACACGTGGACAGCCAGACCTTCGAGTCTACCTAAACTGGCAAGGAAGCTTGCGAGTAAGTGAGAGCGTGAGTATATTGGGCAATATGAATAAAAAGAAGCAAATGCTTTTGCTTATAAGAAAAAGCTAATGAACATAATACAGGGTGATTCAAAAATCGATCACGAAACTTAAGGGGGTGATTCTACTTGACAAAATAAGGGTAGAGCTATGTCATTCGTTTTCGAGTTATAAGCCGTCAAAGTTCAATTTTATTTTGGTTTTTCGCCATGTTGCATTTATTTTTTAACCAATCAAGTTGATATTTGGCACACAAATCAAGCTTTGCAGATTCTCAAATTTTAAGACAAGTTTTTTTAAATACCGCCAGAGGGCACTTTACCTAAAACTTAAAATTTATTTACATCATAACTCTATTTATTTTGACAGATATCGCAAAGCTGGGGCCGCCATTTTATAGACAATCAAAAACTTAAAAAATAAGGTACACTTTATTAAAGCCGATAAACCTCACCGTTTAGGCATCAATAGACATCAAAGTTTTCATCAATTTCAATCAAATTACCTACATACATACAGGGTGTCCAGTAACTCAACCGACAAACTTAACCAAACGATTCTACAACAAAAATAAGAAAAAATACTTCATATAACCATATGTCCTAAACGTCTTAGTTTTTGAAGTACGGGGTGTTTAAAATTAAAAAAAAAAACAGGACATACGTTTATATGAAGTTTTTTTTTTCTGTTGTAGAATTGTCCCGTAAAGTTTGTCGGTTGAGTTACTGGACACCCTGTATGTATGTAGGTAATTTAATTGAAATTGATGAAAACTTTGATGTCTAACGGTGAGGTTTATCGACTTTAATAAAGAGTACCTTATTTTTAAGTTTTTGATTGTCTATAAAATGGCGCCCTTTGTTTGAAATTGATGAAAACTTTGATGTCTTTGATTGTCTATAAAATGGTGCCCGCAGCTTAGCGATATCTGTCAAAATCAAAAAGTTATGATGTAATAAATTTTAAGTTTTAGGTAAAGTGCCGTCTGGCGGTATTTAAAAAATATACTCTTGTCTTAAAATTTTAGAATCTGCAAAGCTCGATTTGTGTGCCAAATATCAACTGGTAGGTTAAAAAATAAATGCAATATGGCGAAAAAACCAAAATAAAAATTGAACTTTGACGGCTTGTAACTCGAAAACGAATGACATTTTGAAAAAAAAATATATATCAAGCTCTACCCTTATTTTGTCAAGTAGAATCACCCCTTAAGTTTCGTGATCGATTTTGAATCACCCTTGTATAGAAATATAGAAGTATTTACTTCAAACGTTTGAGCATTTGCTTAGAAGTGCGTATATTGAGTTTACTTATAGAAAATTAATGCTGGTGAATAGCAGCACACTTCTTAGTAAATACTACTTGTAAGCAAATGCTATACGTTTGAAGTAAATCCTCGTTATACTTATTATGATCAATACCTTATACTTATGCAGCATTTGCTTCCTTTATTCATATGGCCCATTGAACTGACGGCGCGTTCCTTTGCAAATTCCAGTATCAGTCTTACTTGCAGACTTGCCTCTTCAGGTCGGCTGAAAGGCATGCCTCACCGTGAGTATGCCCATTGCAATGGGCACCCATGGGTGATAATGTACAGTGGGTGTCTTATGTCCTTTAGAAGAACACTTTTCCAGAAAAGCTGTAAAGCAGGCGCGTTTTTAACCAGAACATAAAAGTAAATCATCCTTAAAAACAATAGGTTTGTTAAACTCCTTAAACTACCAAATTGAACGAATGAGAATAGGTAAATTTTGTTTAGTTTTCATATAGTTCGCAAAAGAAATGATTTGATGAACTCACTAGACTGCCTAATTGAAAATATGAAAATTTATGTTTATTTGTAGCTACAACGGTGTGTACTCAACATCGTATTTACTTTTTAAAATTAAATGTTAACATAAAACTAATTAAATCCTTATTAATCACCCTTTAAAAGTTGTCTCTATAAAGTTCCCCCATTTAATCCGATAAAAACTTCTAGCATCCCAAGTTCACTGTCCACACGATAACTCTTTAATTCAGGAATCCCGCCATACTCAAAGACACTGTGCGCAAACGCCCGTTTCATCCCTTTTGCATCCCGACTTGATCGCATATCGCTTTAGTCGAAATCGAGGCGGCAATCGCGAAGAAGGCTGTGACAGTGCGAACACACACCCAAAATTCATTTGTTTTCAATGAAAATGATCAGCAGATCAGTGTAAGACCCCTTTATCGGGGCAGAGAGTAATCGTTTCCTTATTTAGTCGAAAAAAATTAAGATATTTGAGTCGGAAAATGGTTTTAAATTGAAATATCGGTAAACTTGAGCGAGATTTGATGCTCCTGTGGTTCCTGAAAGTGGCTGTGAGATGACAAGCAAGATTTCTGTTAAATAGAGGATATATTTTATTGTTTTGACAATATTAAGTCTGTTTGTTGGTAAAATGACCTGGCAATAGGATTGATTACTATAAATAATTTAAAAATATTGTTTTGGGTTAAAAAAACACGCGTCGTCACATGTCATATCAGTGTTTATTGTGACGAAATATGGGTCAAGTTAGGTTTTTCATTTTCCGTTTTCACAATTTTAACAACTATGATTCACAAAACTTTATACGTTTATCATAATTTTAAGGATCATGACAAATTTTTGGTCAATATTATTTTTATTAATATATATTTATTTTATTTCCTTCCTATTAATTTTGACCAATCGCTATCAGGAATTGGTATGTCAAATATAAAATTTAAGTAAAGAAATTACTTAACAACTGTCAACTTAGCTGTCAGCAGTTTTTCCGAATAAAATTTAAAAAATCATGCAAGTTGGACAAGTTGCAAGTTATGTTGTTCTTATTAATTAGTGTTCTTATTGTTTTGATAAAAAAATGTTATATTAAAATAAAAATGATTATTTACCTCTAGGAAATAATCTAACCAAATATCCCTCGTGTATCTAATTTTTCCTACTCGTTTCTAAGTTTTCTGTTTTATTGGATGGTCTTCTTGTTGAGTACACGCCTGGAAAGAATGGGACCGTTTCGGTCCTGGTCCCGGGGTATACGAGCTGACCCTGTTCAGCCCTATTGACCCCTATGAACTGGCCGGTCGCCTGAAACAAAATAAAGGAAAACCCCCAAAAAACCCAAAAATTCTAATTAAAAAACGACGTTTCGGTGGCAAGTCTGCCACCGTTGTCAAGTTAAATAAATAATAGTTTAAAAAAACTAAAAAAACACGCTTTTATATGCAACCGAACTAAAAATTAGAAAATAATTTTTCATTACAACAGGTTTGTCACTTCAGAATAAAAGCGTGGGGTGCATTTTACTATTTTTTCATAACTTTTCCTTCATAGATATTTGCAAATAGAATAATTATAACATTTAATATATTAAGCACCCCACGCTTTTATTCTGAAGTGACAAACTCTTTGTAATGAAAAATTATTTTCTAATTTTTAGTTCGGTTGCATATAAAAGCGTGTTTTTTAGTTTTTTAAACTATTATTTATTTTTCATTTTTTAGTTCGATATATCAATTAGTTTTTTAAAAATAAATGCTCTAGTTTATTCACTAAAAATTCCTTCGCCATTTTGTCAAGAGTAGTATTAGACGCAGAGGATCTGTAAAAGAATTTATTTATCCTGGCGGTCCTAATCAGGATAACGGAATACTGTTTTTAAATTATTGCATTGTTATCGGTCCTTGATACGTGTACAAAGTTTCAAAGAAATTGAATCGCTGGGAGTTGGTAAAAATTAGACTCAAAGATTCCGTTACATAGATAGATAGATAGATAGATACAACCCAAGCTAATAAAAGCGTGTTAAAAATTAAGTTAAAAAATAAAAATAAAATATTAACTAATATTTAAATTAGAAATGATTAAAATTTAGATTATTTTTGTATCTCAAACTGAAAATAGATTGACATATGTGTCATGAGTGACATAAGTAACTGGTGTATTTATTATTTGTAAGATAAAAAAAGGTAATAAGTTAGTTGATTTTTAGTTTTCCTGAAGATACTTCAGTATCGAGCAAAGGCAACCAAGTGTTATTTATTTAATTATTTTTTAACAAATAGCATTCGCGAAAGTGTTATTTATTTAATTATTTTTTTAACAAATAGCATTCGCGAGTCGAAAAATCCTCGTCTTCGATTCGGATTTTTAAAACCACTCTCGCTTATGCTATTTTTGTAATCAAATTACTTAAAAACTCGTTTTTCCGGAAAAATTAAATGCATTAGGGATATTACCCCTAAAATTCCACACCACTACTTTTGACCAATTAAATGTGTAATTTTAGTTATGTTATAATGACAATCCAAGTATTTTTTGGATTTTTTTCTCCCAGTGTACCCTTGAGCGAATAATAGTGGAACATTCTTTGACAAACATATATTTTGTTTTTAAGTAATTTCTGTCATTTACATACATAATTAAAGGTAATGGAAAGGTAATTCTACCAGTTGTAGTATCATAGACGTGCCATAATATGAAAAAATTTGAGGTTTTAAGGCAATAAATGACATTTGTATACAACTACAGTTAGTAAAATAAAATCTTAGGACTGAAGTAGTAAAATCATTTGAAGAGCAAACGAAAGCTAGGTATAAGTCTAAAAAATCAAAATCTCCTTTTCTACCAACTGTCGTATAATAAATTTAATATAATATAAAAAGGTTAAACAACTGCTAAAGTCCCAAATTATATAAATTTGCAACTAGAATCGGTAACATAAAAAATATTGAACATATGTCACATTTTTAAAGCTCGTGGTAAAGGCACAAACATAAAATTTAAAAGAATATTAGTTAAAACCAATTTGGTATGGAATTTTCTTACCGAATACCACATAGTCTTAAATTATTTCAGGAATTCTTGACCACAAATATTTAAAAAATTATCCCTTGCCTGCGGCTCAGTAATTTTAAAATATTCGTGGCCTTAAAAAATCCCGAAATAAATTAAGCACCTGTGGTATTACAAATGAACATTTTTTTGTTGCATGAATAGCTTATAATAGCTTTGTTCGCGGATCTAGTAATAAACCGATTCTGAACCAGAACCGAACTGGTTTAGAATTGTTTCAAAGCGCATGTCTAGTTATTTATTAGTTCGGAATTTTTATTTACCGCGAACGATTTTCTATACAGCTGAGGATGTATTCTAACCTAGCCTTTTGGTTAGGATTTTTCATGGTTAAATTGGATACTATACAAAAAAGAAAATAAATTCAAACAAAAAGGTAAATTGTTATACTGTCCAATGCCACTCGAGGTCTCTCGGCGGAAGATGAGGAATTCCCTGCCTCCTCTCGTTTTTAAGATAAGTATGTGTATTTAACTAAAGATAAAATTCAAAGAACAAGAAATGGTAAAATCTTGTAATATTGTTTATATTTTTTAATTAAATCTTTATTTATTTTATTGCATACGTACATTCATACGGAATACAATTAAAAATCCTTTGTTTATATACGCTCAGAAACACAAAAAAAAATATATTCAACAGATATATTAACCCGCATAAAAAGTGGCAGAAACAAATAAACTGCAATACAACGTTTTATTTCTGTACCACAAAAACAGAAAACAGCTGACCATATCGACAATGCGCATAAAATTCCGAACTGAACTTTTAGTTCCAACAAAATCCCAGGACTGCTACTGCTGCTTACTAAAAATTCAGGATTTTACTATCCGCGAACGCTGCTTTTTTCACTGCGCATGCGAATAGTCCCAGAACCGGTTCAGAATCGAACCCGCGAACAAAGCTATTATGGTTGTAATTGTTTTAATAGCTTAAAAAAACAAGGTTTTTCTCGTAATAAACAAAAGTTGAATAGCCCTTTTGCGTATTTTTCTTTTTAAATTTAAAACAATTTACCCAAGGAAAAAAATTGGTGATGACAAAAGAGTTAAAATACATACAGACATAAAATAAACATTTTTTTAAAGGGGTAATTTTATTTATATGCTTTAATAAAAAAATGTTTGCTGTTTATTTTTAGTAGCAAAATAATTGTAACAGCATATTGTGAACACCTAGTATAAAATAGTATACATTTTGGGAATTTTAAAAATATACATTTTTGGGAATTTTAAAATAAGTATACATTTTAATTAGGTTACTTAACAGTGGGAATTTTGCTAAATAAAGATATACGTGAGGTGTCAAGGTTTTTAAAGTATAAATTAAACAATTTTCTAGGTTACTCTTATAATAATAAAATAAAAACATTAAACAAACTGGGTCGCGTAGAAATGCAAAACAAACACTGGAAAATTTAATATTTAAAGAGGAGAAAGAAATTAGAAAGATATTAGATAAGAAGTAGGTAGGAAAAGTGAAGACAAAGTTAAAGTTTTAGTTAAGCCCCGTACGGGCTACCCCTAGAGGGGGTATGCCCGTACTAAATTTAGTTAGTCAAATAAGTTAAGTTGGTTTTGGTTCTCTTTGTATATTTCAAAATATACCATATGGTACATTTGCCCCAGTGACGTAAAGTGGCCCTATATTTATATATTTCAAAATTATACGTCACAATATCATTAATAAATACTTGAAACGTCAAAAGACCGAAAGTCAATATCCTGTGTCTAGCGTTTAGTGTTGATAAAAATAAAATATTTTTCGGAAGAGAGATTTCTGATAATAAAAGTATTTTACGTTAATGAAAATGCAAGAAAATATACAAGATATCTGTAAAAGGTCTGTACAAAGTGATAACACAACTTCTTAAGCCAAATTAAAAGGATCTAGGGGATGTCCGGAAAGCCCCGCTCACCTCAGCAAATTTAAATATTGTTAAGTGTTAGTAACATATAGATCTCTATTAAAAACGACGTTGATCGCATAAGTCTATTGTTTATAATAAAATATCCTTAATTTTTAGATAAGTCAACGTTTTCTGTAAAAAACTTTACCTTTTTGAAACCCTACCAATGGGTGAAGATGCCCTATAGGTTGGAAAACACACCAATTTATATATTTTTACCATGAAATAAAGCTTATTTAAATTAATCTATTCATGTAACTTGTTATCTAATATTGATCATAGGTCCTAGACATTCTGATAATTAAAAAATATATGGGCATAAAACTAAAAGGTAAAACCGAATATAAAAAAAAATATATATTTTTAATATATCTATTATAACAATTATACCGGATGTTGCTGCGTCGAGCGGGACATAGGGAATCCTATGTAAATTTTGAAGGGGTCCAATATTGGCTCCCCTAATTATTTTAGAAGAAAATATTATAAGGATTTTTTAAAGAGCACGAAAATTTGTACCCAGTGTACAAATTTCAGCTCTTCTCAGTCCGCCAGCTAAGAGATAAATGCTAAAATAAGTTACGAATCTCCTATCTTCTTACCCGCCTTGTATTATTAAAAGTTTAAAATAAAATACTAGAAAAATTATTTAACCTCTTACTCTCAAGTTGTCAGATCAATGTCACATCATTTTTAAATAATGAACTACTTAAATCAAGAAAAATATTATATAATGGTTTTACCAGGGAAATAGTTATCGAAGAGTAGCGGACATGTTTGCAGCCTATTTTCCCAATAGGCCAATACCAAGTAAATCGACAATGGATATGGACGATAAAAAATTTGACACTACAGGCACAGTAATCAATAATTGCAAATGTAAAGAAAATCGACGTAAACGATTTTTTCTATGGGGACGTTTAAAAACTAAGCTACCAATAAAAAATATGAAAATTTAGTCCAGCTAAGGAATGCTATTTCCGCTGAATGTGCCAGAATATCGATGTACCAACTAGCCAACGTAAGAAATGAGTTTTATAATCGTTTGGATTATTGTCTGGCAGTTAATGGAGGAATATTTGAGCATTTCATTAAAGCCTGATATTTTCGTCATAAATTGATTTCTAAATGTAGACAAATTTGTTTTATTGTCTTGCGTAACTGTGAGTGCATGTGTTGGAATTAGCTGTAAACTAAAATGAAATGCGAGGATTATTTTTCAAATTCCCGTATAAAATTGTTCAGTTTTGGCAATGACATTATAAATTAATGATCTAAATTGTCACTGATAAATCGATATGGTGTTTTTATTATTGATTTCTAGAGTACAGGGTGCATAATAAGATACTACGTTGCAGAAGTATTAAGCAGTTTACTCTTTACTGGTTGGTTGAAAAATGCTCAAATTTTTATTTTGGGTGGAACTTACTGTGCTCTTCAATAAATCCTAATAGCATTTTCTTCTAAAATAATTAGGGGAGCCAATATTTGACTACTTCAAAATTTACATGGGATTCCCTATGTCCCGCCCGACGGAGCAACACGGTATAGGTAAATAACATTATTATATTTATTAAATAAATTTTAAATATTACACAGCTAAATCGCAAATTTATGGTTTGATACCACCATGGCCAGAGAAAGTTTCTCTGGGCGGTCTTACCCGATAGCGCAATTTTTTCTGTAAAACTGCAATATTCTTTAAAAACTTTACTAAAAATTATTTTTTAATAATTCATAATAAATTACAAATATTCACCTATAGCTTTAGTGTTTGTATTGAGTGATACATATTTCTAGGGTCTTATTAGAGCTTACGTTTCGAAATTATGAGGGTGGACGGCGTTACTTCCTGGACGGGGCTTTAAGCCATTGGCGATGGGACATGGAGTACATTTCGAAAAATAGGATACATTTTAAATTTTTTGGGACTTAGAACCTTTTTTTTTGGTATTCTAATGTATACCTCTTTGAAATGTTATGAAATAAAGCAATATCTTTTGACTTGTTTTGGCTTTGTCAAAAAGACTTTGAATTATATTATTTTCTTTCTTACTGCCGACACGTTACCCATATCAATTGTAAAATGATGAGGGAAGACAAATATCAAAAGAAATGTATTATTTACAAATATGGTGTTGAATATAAAAAATTAATAACGTAAAGGAAAAAATATACAAGTAGGTGGTATTTTATTTAGTATTGTTTTTTCTTAGTTGAACAAAATTTGGTATTTAGTATGGTGAACAACCAGCATAAAAAGTATAGATTTTGGGAATTAAAAAAAAGTATACATTTTAATTAGGTTACTTAACCTTGGGAATTTTTCTAAATAAAAATCAGACGTGAGGAGTCAAGGTTTTAAAACTACAAATTAAAGAATTTTCTAGGTTACACTTATAATAATAAAACGATAAACAAGGTCGATCGCGCAGAATCAGTCATTGTTGAAAAAAAATTTCCAGTTGCAGTTGAATTGAGCAGCAGTTTAGATCAAAAATCCATTTTAACCTAATGTTGATTACAGTGTATTTTCTATAGGTATAAATTGATATTTTTGAGTATAGCCAAGAAGGCTGTCAATTGTGATAATAGTGATGATAACTAGTTAATTATGGCTGTAAAACTGCACATACAGGTTTTTCAAATCTAGGTACAGATAGATATTGGATTGTTAGTAGATAAAAAAGATTTTTATTAGATTAATAAGTATTAAATTGTAATTTATAATAATTTATTAATAAATAAATAAATATTAATTTATTATTATTATTATTATTATTATTATACAGAGTACGTAAAAACTTGAAAAACGTTATTATTCTCCAAGAGTAAACCTTTATTTTTATTTTTAGGCAAAAGATGATTTAGAAAATTTATTTAGAATAGCATTTTAAATTATTTTAATAATTTTACAGAAGAGGTATCAAAAAGTTTTATAAAA
Organism: Listronotus bonariensis; assembly: GCA_014170235.1. Taxonomy (NCBI): domain Eukaryota; kingdom Metazoa; phylum Arthropoda; class Insecta; order Coleoptera; family Curculionidae; genus Listronotus; species Listronotus bonariensis. Next base: position 76,688 of record JACEGR010004205.1, read on the forward strand.
CTTATTTTAGAGGTATCAAAAATTATTTATTTTAATTTTTATAATAAAATGACCTAGAAAACTCTCAAGGCGTTTTCGCCAAATGATGCGGAGTTTAATAAAAAAATTTAATTGTGTTTGTCAATTTAAAACCTTATTCTGAATAAGCTTTCCTATACCATTTTGCTTAAAAATAAAAAATAAAGGTAGTGTACTCTTGCAGAAAAATAATGTTTTTTAAATTTTTGCAAATTTTCTATACAAAATCAACATTTTCTTTTTAAGAATAATATTTTTTTACAAGCAAAAATTTTTATTTTTTTACCGAATACCTACGTAAGTATTTTTTAAAGAATATTTCTTGAAAAAATATTCCTTGTCCTAGACTATAAATTAAAGCTCTAGTATAATTATAAGTGTACATCTTAGTCATAAAAGTTGGTAAATGTATCCTAACTATACGAGGTGGTCCCTAAGTAATGGACCAAAATTTAACTGGAGAATCGTGACGTTAAAAGATTGCGATTTAACTAAACCTACCTTAGTATAAAAGTTGATATTAACTAAGATATTGGTTCTCAAAGTTCAAAAACATTTTTAAATTTTGAGACTTTGAAACTTGATATTTAGGGGTTTTCATACATGAGCTTTTCATATCTGATGTTAATTTTTAGGTGCTAAGCAGAGGACGCTACCTACACTTCTTGAATTTCTTTAAAACGTCACAACTTTTCTGCGCTTCACTGTATGTACCATACGAGTTAAATATTAAACTCTCCAATGCCTTTTACACAAAAAAGTATACTTTGTAAGAATCGCTTTAAGTAACCGTTTTCTAGACATTCACCATAAAGTAATTTAGTGCAACCCAAAAATGCCTTTTAAAATCCATATACTTTTTGGTTGCAATCAACCACTTAAATGCAAATATCTTGATAACGGTGGCTCAGAGCCATTTTTACAAAGTATACCTTTTTTGTGTAGAAAACATAAAAAAAATTACTGGTTTACTTAAATGGTACATATAGAGTAGCACAAAAAAGTTGTGACGTTTTAGAGAAATTAAAAGTTGTGTAGGTGGCGTCCTCTAGTTAACACCTAAAAATTAACATTAGATATAAACAGCTTATGGTAAAAACCCCTGGATACCGAGTTTTACTGCAATATTTAAATGTATTAAAGATTATTAAAATAATTTAAAAATATTTTTTAACTTTAACACCCTGTATCTTAGTATTAACTTTCGTCCTGAGGTAAGTTTGATTAAATCGCAATATTTTGACGTCACAATTCTCTAGTTGAATTTTGGCCCATTACTTAGGGACCACCCTGTATAAGCTTTAATTGGCTTTAATAGGGAATTATTGGTATAAGCAAATAGTACTAGCAGTATTAAGGGAAAACCTTATTTTATTACTGCTAAACCTTAACGCGCATATGTGAAGAAGTGTTATTGGTCAACATGACATGCTTGTATTATTTTCAACCTAAAACTGAAATATTATTTGTTTTGTATAGTTACAAAATGGAGAAGATTTAACTTTTTTAGTCTATTTTAAAGACAGAATTTAAAAATAAACAAAAATATTTCGTTTTCAAATGTCAAAATAAGAAAGGGAAACGACCGACTATATTTTGGCACAATTAGAGTCTAGCAGTAACATTAACTCCCTTATTTAAAACCACTACTGAGCATGCGTAATTTCAAGATACTGCTAAATTTATTACTGCTAGACCTTATATGAATTCCAATAATTCCATAATAAAAGGTCAAGGATATACAGCGTATGTCAAAATAATACTGGAGTGTCGTTGAAATTATACTTACCTCGGAATACAATAATTTCAAACCTGTTTATATAAAACTGTGTAAATCATGTTGGACATAAAATTAGCTTATCCATTTATTATCATTGCTTTTTATTCTTGCATTTTTCCATTAATATAAAAAGCGTATACAGCGTGTCCCAACTGTATTTATACACGAAATATCTTTGCCCATGTGAAAGATAAAAAATAAAATTAAAACTAACCAGAACTAACCAAAAGATTTTTGTTTAAATACAGTTATTATATTGACACTATTGGGAAACATACAAGGTGTTTCCATAACATAACTTTTATTGTTAACTTAGTTTTTTTAGCGAACCACCCTGTATATTTAAACCACTTTTGACTTCCTATTGAATTCTAAACCAAAAGTGTATAATAAACTATACGTGAGCTATTGCTGGTAAATGCAACGAGTTTAAGATAGGAAGGGCCAGTATAGTATTTCCGGAAAAAAAACAAAAAATTAAAATTTTGTTTTTTTTCTGGGTTTTCTTTAAAATGTTGTGTTTATATTTTGTCAAATTTCTAAAACTTAATCGAAATTTTAAAACCAATATAATTCTAAATTCAACGATGTATTTTACATGTTGATTTTACCGTAATACAAACGTATATTTTTAAGGAGTTGGTATAAATAGTAAGCTCTACATTTTAAGTTAATAAATTACGCATGCCTTGACAAAAACCCCGTTCTCTAGTATAGGAAATAAAGTTCAAGAAAGGGTAAACCTTGCAATTCATGGTCCTGCATGTAGACTTGAAATTTTAATAGAAGGTAAGGAATAGTTCAGGAATTAAAATCTATAATGAACCCAGGAAATGGTTGCCACCCTATCCTGGGATTACATTTTAACCACAGGAATCGATCAAAACATGATATTAAGCAAGACATATGCTACACATGTGTTTTGAAAATTATGCATTTTATCAAAAAAACTGTAGAGAGCAAAGTTGTAGCTTTAAAAAAGGCATGGAAAATTTTTTTGTTCTAATTTTTCTATGACCAATACGAACCGAGATACGGCATGCTAATGGTTCCTTTTTTTCGTCAAATGCAAAATTTGATAGATTATAAGCGTAATAAGGGAAAATGCTGCATTTTTTTAACTTAAGCAAAAAAAAAAAAATTAAGCGATAATAAGGGTAGTCGGGTTTTTTTAAAGATAATATTTGGTGGCCATATTGAAAATAAACAGTATGTTGAAATATATCATTAAAAAGAAGTTTTTATTATAAATGAATATAATAAATCAGAAACAGAAAAAAAATGGATACTTCCAGTTAAACCAGACGTGATTTTAATTGTGTTAACGCAAAAGATTTCAATTTGTGCTTTAATTAATTAACGTAAACTGGTGAACAGCTTTTTCTTAATAACCAAGAAAAAAATTTAAAGGGGGGTAGCAACATCCTGTGTTATCCACATAGGCTTAACTAGCTATTGAACCTGGAAGGGACCTAGGGGGCCTGTCAACACCCTTGGAGGGGCCTGGACGCTGTTAATCCGTTATATGTACAGGGTGGGCAAAATTGGGCGTTTTTATGGGCTATCTTAGTTATTACTAGGGTTATCAAAAAACTAATATACGTGTTATTGGCTCGATTTTTGAAAAACCAAAAATGGCGTAGTCAGAATTTTAATAAAATTATTTATCCAAGAGATACAAGGAAAAATTTTAAAAAATGTGGTTTTTGATTTTACCTATATATCCTTAATTATAAAGAAAAGCAAAAAACCATAAAAATAATTTTCGTAGAACTCTTTACGTAAAATCTGCAGAAGGATTTAATTTTTTATACAGGGTTGCGTTAAAAAGTTACGATGACAGCTTAATGTTTTTCTTATGGAACACCCTGTATATTCTTTTACTAATTACTAGTAGTCCTTGTCACAACAATAACAAATATATATAACATAGTATTATTATCTTTCATAGTTTTTACATATTTGAATTTGAATATTTCTTTTTTAGCGTACTCCGTATAAACCCATTTTTTCAAGTTTATAACCAGTCGTTTTTTTTTCTTTAATGAAAGTCTCTAGCATAAAAATTAAGTGATTATGATAAAAATAGGGCCAAGAATACTTTTTTACGAAAAAATCAATAAAAACAACCCCTTCCCCCAAACTACCCGTAATTAAAAGTGACCTTCACCCTTCTTGGTAGGGGAACCCAAGAGGGGAATTTTGGGATTTAAAACAGCGCGTCAGATTTATATACCGGAGAATACCTTGTACTCGTTGAAGTACTTCCACCAAATATGAGCCCCTTATACAGCGCTGATCGTAAAAAACAAAAATATATCCATCAGAATTTTTTGAGGGCGTCAGAAGATAGGGTGAGTTAATTAATTGCTTAACAGTGTATATTCCACTAATCTGACCATTTGAGAGTGGCGTAAAGGAAGCGGAGGGCTACAAAGTTGTAAAAAAACTAATTTTTACATTCCTAAGCGTGGCATTTTTTTATTATGTAGAAAATAATTCAAGGATAACGAAAAATATATAATCCGATAATAACCGAACGATTTCTACAAGCCGAAATAATAACAGTATTTGACACATTTAAAATTCTATAGCTGCTTCCACCACTGATGAAAAGGTATATATTTTATAACTTTTTTTTATTATTATCATTTAAGCTTTCCAACCCAATAGGTCTCTATGACGCTTGAGTAAATCCTTACTTAGTATCGTGGGCTCCCCTACTATCTGCTACTATGTTTATACGAGTATTGTTAATAAGTCAACGAAGTTTGAGTAATTAAAAATGCCTAGTTAAAAAAATTGTAGATTATTATGCTCCAAAGTGGGCCACCCGAATTTTTCGAAATTGGTTTTTAAATGTATGTATCTTCTCTATTTTTAATAAATGAAATTAAAAAAGAGTATTTTTTAAAAGCTACGAGGCTTTTTGTAAATTAAATCGCTTGTTTTTAATTGGGTTAAAGGGCTCGAAGAGGGTGGTGCCCGTTAAACGGCTATATCTAGCCAAATATTCACTGTACAGAAAATCTACGCACGGAAAAATTTTAGCCATTGAATAAGCTACAATTTGGTAGGTACTCTATCATATTTTTTTACCCCCAGCAAGTATTTTTAGAGTTATTTTGGAAAGAAGGCTGAAAAATACGAAAATGTAATAGAGCTTTTTAAATTGGTCAAGCTTCTTGGACGTATAACCAATACATGTAAAAAGAAAATGCAAAAGGATAATAGATATTTTGAATTAGGAGGGTATTTAGGGTTGTGTTCATTGATTTTCTACTTGTTTGTACTAATTGGATACACACGTTATTATTATCATAACTTACTTAATTTTTATGCTATAGATCTTTATAAAAAGAAGAATGACCTGATTAGGTATATCAAGCGCAAATCCTAAAAACCCTACCTATCACAATACTTTTTCAGCACGCTACAATAATATATACACAAGTAAACCCCGTACTAGGCCAGCTTTCTATGAACGAATTAACCATTACCAACAAAAATTTAAATTATCTTACCCCAAATTCTTTCAACAAGATCTATTTATGCCTCCTCCATGGACTATCTCCAAACCTCGTTGTATTACAAATCTAGCACAATACAACAAACATGACATATCTCCACTTTTGATAAAAGCCGAATTCCTTTCTCTATTAAACAATTTACCTGAGGGCGATAAGATATATACAGATGCTTCTAAGTTACCCCAAGGCACAACCGCTGCTGTAGTTACTAATAAAGACACACTTACTTTCTTAATGACTAAGTATACAAGCGTCTATACAGCAGAACTATACGCCATTTTTCAAGCCTTGTTGTTTGTAGAACAAAGTGACAGTCACTACTCAATAATTATCTCCGATTCTCTAAGCTCCATCACTGCTATTCAAAATGCTTATTCAAAGCACCCCGTGGTACAAAGAATATACAGAGCTCTTGCCAACATTAAAAATCAACATAAAGAAGTAATTTTTATTTGGGTCCCATCACACATCGGAATAGATGGAAACGAACAAGCGGATAAAGCGGCTCGGACCGCTACCGAAAACGCAAACTCTATCTACGTACCAAACACAGTAGCAGAAGACTTTAAAAATTTCATAAAAGATCAAATAACTTGGTTTTGGCAAGAAGAATGGAATAGTGCAACAACACATTTGCGGGAGTGTAAAACAAGCGTGAAACCGTGGCAGTGCAATTTAAAGTTAAACCGAAAAGAACAAGTGTTAATTAATCGACTTCGGATAGGGCATACTAAACTAACTCATAGTTACCTTCTAACAAAAGACAATCGTCCTTTCTGTGAATTGTGTACAGTGCCTCTAACCATTAAACACATTTTAGTGGAGTGTCCAAAGCACGCGCGAGAAAGACAGAAAAATAACCTTAAAGACTCCCTTCAGGACATTCTTAATAACAATTTAAGAGATACATTAAATTTTATAAAGGACTGTGAGCTAATAAACTCAATATAAATCATAGAGTAGTACAACAAACATGTGATGTGAACAAACGACTAAATTTTTGTTTACGTGCAAATAACCCTATGTGGTTGAGGCACTATCTAAACAAAAAAAAAAAAAAAAGAATTTTACAAGTTTTCCTTAAAAATACAACTTTTTTCAGTATTTGACTTTGAATATATCAAAATTTGCATTAACACATCGTATCTTGGTTCGTATTATTCGTTATAAAAATTACAATAAAAACAATTTTTGTCTAGAGAGGTAAAACCTTGCTTTCTACAGTTTTTTCTGTTGATAAAATGCATAGTTTTCGAGTTATTCGCGAAAAACGATTGAAAACGTCGATTTTTCGTCGACAAATTGTTACCTTCAATCGCGAATAACTTGAAAAATACGAGTTTTACGAAAAAAATGCATAATAATGGTATTTTGTCATGAAACTTTGAGGACTTTAGTAATGCAATATAAACCAAATTTTAGACTAAAAATTACAGATTTAATCGTCAAACTGAGAGTTGGGCACCATTTAAAAAACATAAAAAAGGCAACTTGTGGCATATCATTTTAAAGCTCCTGACTGTACTGGAATACTGGATGTACTAGAAATACTTTTAAATTAGGTATGCAGGTAATTTTCAAAGTACCGCCATTTTGTAATAGGTAAAAATATTGACTTTATGTTCTGGGGTTATTAGAGGCATTTTTAAATATTGATCCGATAGGTTGGGTAAATCCCATCAGCTGTTTTTAAGATTCACTGGGATTTTTATTATTTTCTAAACACCTATGATACATTTGGCCGTCATTCTGTCACTTCGTCTAAAAACAAAACATAACCCTTTTGCTTGTTTTGGCCATGGAGTGGCGCCAAGTACGAGGATGTACGGGGGCCAATGCTCCCAAAGAGGTAAAATGTATGGGTGAGATGCATCCATATGAAAAAATAACTTCGTGTTCGTGTTGTTAAGAACCTTTTTTGCTCTTTATTTTTTAGTTAGTAACAATGTTAAATGACTGAAGTTTTTAGTACATAAGACAGAAGAACATAACTTATTTTAAAAGACTTTCAAAATATTTAAGCTTTAAATAATTAATAAATATCAAATTATTGATTTTTTATACTATTTCCACTTGTAATAAACACGAGATAAAGCTGATTTTGACACTTCTGTTTAGCCCGACTAACCCAGGCTTTAACCTAAGTCAGCAAGATCCAACCCGAGTTAAGGACCCGATCAATTTTACACGGGTAGAGATTGGCCAATTCTTTTTGAACGGGTTTCATGGATCGGGTTTACCCAAAATCCATATTTGAAAAGGCCCTAGGGACTCGTCAAAAGCCTTAAAAATGATGTGCTACAAGACCCTCCTTTTCCATAAAAACAAAGTTTTAAAACATTACTTGATCTTTACAGACATTAAATAAATGACGTAAAACTTGTTATCAAACAAAATAAATGTTGTACAACAGTGTGTTATACAGCGTGTCTTCGGAAGTTCTTAACAAATGGGAAGCTTTCTTATTATTAACATTTTTATAATCATTTTTGCATTAATCGATAAACCCACATTTAATCTTACAGTATGTATTTATTTATTTACAAGCTCATTAACAAACATAATTGATGTTAATCTTCAAGTAATGAACAAAAGCATCTGGTAATTTAAAATATGTATTTTGTTTATTTTTTTCAACTACCAAAGAAACCAGTACAAAACAAAATAGCACTTTAAATTGAGAATGTAAACCATAGATAACCTACATTTAGATCCGCAGTGGCAAGAAGCATTTTTCGGATTTTTACGACCGCGCGCAGTGGGTGGACGAACATGCGCACTTAAAAGCCGTGGCAAAATACAAACACCGGCACCCCGTACCTTCGTCCGCGGTCTGACCGTAACGCTCATTAGCTGCCGTACTTCGAACAGAAAAGCAGGACGCGGTCAACAAATTCTTTCCTATAATGCGAATAGTTTGTTTGGGTCCGGGTGCGTTTACCCTCAACTGGCTTGCGTACAAACCGGTTTTTTCGCCCATGAAATGTAACTTTTGTTTCGCGCAGGTTATAACATTGGTAATCCATTGAGATCAGTGATGTAAACCAAAAAGCAGCAAATGTAACAAAGTTAAGCCCACAAATAGTGGCGGATTTACATATTTACCGCCCGTAGGCTATTCATTTTTGCCGCCCCCGAATTTTGATAACTGAGTTTACAATCATATCAGCGTAAAACAATTTTTAAGAGCAAAAAAACATACTTATAGTCAAGGCAATGAAGTACTAAAAGGTCAAAAGTTAAGGACAAAATGGATTGAAGTGCGTTTTTTTGCTTCGCTTTCAAAAACTATTTGTAAAATTCCTATCTAATTTTTACTTTATACAAACCAGAAATTGTATTGCTTTGCAAAATTTATTAAGTTTGTAAATAGGAGTCGAAACTGACTCAAGTTAAGTATCTGGGAACTTTTGAGGTCGCTAATTATGATTAGGTTTTTAAATTGACCCTCCAAATACCAAAAGCTTAGAAATGCCGATGAGTGTCATCTCCGTGGGACTCTCGCAAAAATGCGAGGCAGGAAAGAAACTCGACGCCCAAGGGTCGCTCAATTTAAATATTGCATCTGCGAACAACACACGGAGACACTTAATACTAATAAAGCATGTCGGAATTTGTAAAACAAAGTAAAAAAATTATGAACTAAATTTTCCGCCCTAGGCCCCAGCCTACTCAGCCTTCTGGTACTAGCACTGATCACAAATATAAACAAAAATGGGATAAAATTATTTTAATTTGAAGCAAAAAATAAAAAAACTAACAAATTAATAAACTTGTTTATAAAAACAAACACTCCTTGATGAATATGTCAACACAACGAAATAAAAATACCAATCCATATAAACATAAAAACTAAAAAAAAACAAATAAATTGCGTTGCCAAGTCATTGTACTTGTAACGATATGTTTAAATATTTAAATGACGGTCACAAACATAATTTTAATGAACAAAAAATTTAATCAGTTTGGTCAGCATCGTCAGAGTCAGATCTAAAATCAGAGATATTATCGTCGTCGTTGTCGTCTTCGTCAGTCGTTATTACAAGTGGCGGAATGTCAGAGGCACCACAAACTTGTATTGCCTCCCAAGCCTTTTGAATTACCTTATCTGTAAGAATGACATATTTTTGTTAATAATCAATATAGACATTTTATTCATTATCCTTTCCTATGTAGACAGAACTTCTTAAGAGGAACCCTTAAGACTGGAATATATGGATAATTGATCGTATTTTCGTTTACATTCCGACCACACCATTTAAATTGCAATAAACTGGCAATGGTATGGTAGCAGTCGCAAAATTTTCTGGGGAATTCTTCTAACAAACCGGAATGGTAACTTGTATTATCCATGATGATTATTGAATTTGGTGAAAGATTGAGGACTAGCTGAGTTTTAAACCAGTATTTTTTTTTGTCCATGTTGTCATGGTATAGTCCCCGTCTTTAATCCACTTTTAAATATTAAATTTGCGCGCTTGGTAAAGCCATCTTTTGTTCCGGCGTGGACCAAAATATAACAATGACCTTAAAAAGAAGATAACTTAGTTTTTCCTAATCCTTAACCATTTTTGCACCTATTCTACCAGAAAATTAGTCTAATTTAATAGGTAGAGTTCTATGTTCATATTACATAGGGCTTCTACACTGCGTGCTAAGACCTACCCTAAAACAAAATTGGTATTTGTATAAGCTGATAAAAATAAAAAACAGACGGAGTTATAGGAATTTACAAGGAATAATTGCTTAATTATAAAAAAAATAAAAAAAAGCATATTTTTACCTTTTATTGTTTTTTCTTGAATCCTTGTGCTTGGTGCTATCTTACCAGCTCTAACGAAATTACCCCTTGCTAAAAATCCAAGTTTCGTCAATAAAAACTGGTAAAACCTTCCAGACCCAAAGTTTTATTTTTAATATACAGTGTATCTACGTAAGTTGGAGTCATATGGAAAACTTTTTTATTATTAATATTACGACAAAATGTTATTTTTTAAAAAGAGTTCTGCAAGGTCCAAAACCTAAAATACAATCATCAGATATCAAATTGTGTCAGTCATGTACGAGGCTTGACCAAAATGCAATTTTTGCTCAGGAGTAAAGTACCTGCCTTTTCGCGAATATTGCAAATTGTTATACATAAAAACATGTTAAAAATTAAAAATTACTTTTAAAAATTCAATTTTGTTTATTTAAAAATATATATCTTGCTTTTTTTTCTGCAAAAATCGAGAAAAATTATTTTTGTACATTAGTGCATTATACATTCTTCTTGTTTTATTACGAATAAATTTAAAAAGTTTATTTGATACTGTCTTATGACATTTATAATCATAAAATGTAGTGACTAATGTACAAATCTAAATGTTCACCATTATTTCAGAAAAATATTTGCATATTTAAAAGTAATTTTTAATTCTAAACATTTTTTCTTTATAACAATTTTTATATTAGCAAAAATACAGGTACTTTACTTTTGAGCCGAAACTTCATTTTTTGTCAAACCTCGTAGACAACTAATACAATTTGATATCTGATTGTTGCTTGTTAGGTTTTGAATTATGCAAAACTTTTTATATTAAATAACTTTTTTTGTAAAATCAATAATAAAAAGTTTCCCATATGACGTCAACTTACGTAGACACACTGTATAACATAGTAATCCCAATAATGCAATATTTTGCCATTTTGACTTAAAACATGTATACAGGGTCTCTCTAAAATTTCTGTACAATATGTAACCACACATTCTTCGGGCCAAAATTAGGGATGGCAAAGATATATCCATTATTTTCAAATGGATATCGGAAATCAAATATCGATAATTCTTATCCGATATTTGTGGTAAATGAGACAAAATTAAAAAGCGGTTTTTTACTTACATTTAAAAGTGTCAAAAATCTTATACAGTAAAGTAAAGTAAAATCAAGGTTATTTTTACTGTTATGCCATATTTATTTCCCCCTTACTAGCTGTTGAAAAAATATGTAATATAAGGTAATTTATCGATATTTTTTCTCTCTCAAATATCGATATATTCCCTGGGCCGTATTAACTGTTTGAGGCGCCCTAGGCTAGAATTCTCGGAGCGCCTATTTTCCACCAAAAAAATTTTTGAAGAGCAAAAAAAAAAAAGGAGGACTTTTCCTCCGTGGCGCCTATTTTGAGTGCCAGGCGCCTTACTTCACCACCCGAAATAAAACTTAATGACCAAAAAGCAAAGGTCGTTCCCTCCATTTCGCGCCTATTTGCCTATTTCATTTCAAAGCACCTTATTCACAGATAAATTAGTCACCAAAAATCCCCACTCGACCTAAACTTTTTTAAAAACTACCCTGTCTAGCGCCTATTACTCCCCTGTGTGGCGCCTATTTTTTATGGCGCCCTACGCTGTAGCCTAGTCAGCCTAATGGATAATACGGCCCTGTACATTCCTCTTCGATATATCGAATAATCGATATCAGTCAAAACGATATTTATCGATATCGATATACCGATGTTTTTTTTATTTGATATCTCTAGCCAAAATACAACAATCTCACCCAATCTACTTAAGTCGAAAAGTTAATCGTTCACAAAATAGAGGGTGTCACAGTTTTAATTTCATTTAAGGTATTTTTAAATATCTTTTCTTTTATTTAAAACTTTTTAAAGGTAAAGGAAGCCCCCTTTCAGTCAAAATAAAATATTTTCTCATAGTTTTTGAATAAAAAAGGGATACTTGGTTTTGATCGTTATGTTCAACCGTTTTAGAGATATTTAAGCTTAAGCGTATTATTCCATACAATTTTTTCTATGCCTTCCTTTATCTAGTCTCCTGACAGCCTTCAAAAAGTATGTACTATCGCGTTCATAAAATTCTCAGACAGACAACACGTTAGTATGCTTATAGCTCCCTAACTATAATAGGTGAGTTTTTGTAAATACGGGTATCGTATTCATTATTTAATGTCAACCTGTTAACAAATGTCAAAAATTAATTATTTTTTCACTGACACATACATTAGTTTTGATTGTTTCGGTGTTGATTCAGGTAATTTATAATAGTTCAGGAGATCAAACAGAAGCAAACCTGTCTGAGAATTTTTGAACCCGATGGTACAATATGCTACCAAAAATTCTTTTAAAAATACAACGATTTAATGCCACTGATCTCAATGGATTACCAATGTTATAACCTTCGCGAAAGAAAAGTTACATTTCATGGGCGAAAAAACCGGTTTGTACGCCAAGCCAGTTGAGGGTAAACGCACCCGGACCCAAAAAAACTATTCGCATTATAGGAAAGAATTTGTTGACCGCGTCCTGCTTTTCTGTTCCAAGTACGGCAGCTAATGAGCGTTACGGTCAGACCACGGACGAAGGTACGGGGTGCCGGTGTTTGTATTTTGCCACGGCTTTTAAGTGCGCATGTTCGTCCACTCACTGCGCGCGGTCGTAAAAATCCGAAAAATGCTTCTTGCCACTGCGGATCTAAATGTAGGTTATCTATGTTTAATGCAATTTACCTTAGTCGAAAAGTTGATTGTTAAGAAGATACAGGGTGTTAAAGTGAGAAAAAAAATGTGAAAAATTTATTTTTAATGGAATAACACGTTTAACTTAAAATATCTTTAAAACGGTAAGAAGAGAGATACCTTTATTGTGCCAAAAATATGATATTTTTTTTACATTTTTACTGTAGTTACAAAATAACGGGGCAAAAAATAGTTATAACATTTTAAACATAAACAAGGACTACGGTTCAACTATACAAGCCCCAAACTTCCCACTCTGGTCATTCGTTTGTCCCTAAAGTTTCTAGAATGTGAAACCTGCTGCCCGCGGAAGTCTTTCCTTCCCCCTTAAATTTTCAAGTATTTAAGTCCCGTGTCAACAAACTGCCTCTTACCGCGCTTAAGACACTCACGGTATGTTACTATTTAGGCTTTAGCCTTCATTGATTAGTCCAAAGATAAAAAAGAAAAGAAAAAAACATGTACCGCCCTCTACATTTTACAACAAAAACGTAAGTACTTTTTGATTTCTCGTCCTAAAAAAACCTAAACCCAAAATTTGTACAAATAAAAACAAATATTTAAAAATAACTAAATTAAATGGAAACTTTGACACCCTGTATCTTGCAACCCATCAAATTTTTAACTTAGGTTAATTAACTAAGATAGTTTTTTTGCCCAAGGAATTAGTGGTACATTTTGTAGTGTTGAAAGACACCCTTTAAATTAAATACACGTAAATAGAAGAGTCAATGAAGCTGTAAAACAGGTAATCGTAGAAAGTCCGCAATAACAGCTTCGATTTTAATCTTATTTTTATTTTTATTTGTCTATATTATTTAAAATTAGAAACCTCCCAGAGGGATAAATAATTTGTTTTTATTTTTTAAACAATTTACAACGTGTTCAAGATAAGGAGGGCCAGTATGGGCATCTTGGAAATTGTAGGAGATACGAAGTCGGGTAAATAAAAACAAAGTTTTAGTTCATTGTGACCAATATTATGCTGTTTAGGAAACTTTAAAATTCCGATTATTTCCGAAAATTTCCAGAAAAAATCGAAAAATCAGAATTTTTTTGTTTCTATTTAAAATCGGATTTTAAAATAAATTACACTTTTGCATTGGCATTTTGCTTTATTTAATGGTGGTATTTTATTTGCACTGCGACGTTTTGTTTTCGTAGGACCATTATCAACTTTATTTTTTTAAATACGGTCCTCAGATTTAAATATCAAAATGTAATAGCCTATTTTAATACAAATTTAATGATGTATCACACATGGAGGTTTACCCCTTATACGGATCTGTATTTTTTAAATTTGATATACATATTAATTAACTATACATTTTAATTTAATAAAT
>JACEGR010004206.1:0-90855 GCA_014170235.1 Listronotus bonariensis
CATAAAAAAAAAAAACTAAATATACGAAATGTACTAGATGTAGTACAATTGTACAGCTGAACATCGCAAATTCACGTTGTTGTTGTCGAGGAAGCCCGCATGATTTAACTGACCAATAGAAGACTCTATGCTATCTGGAAATTTTGGCTTTGCTGGTTGCGTTTTATAATATTTACTGAATTGTGCGTTTATTGGATTTTGCAACAGACGACAGGTGGTTTACACAAGATCGTTTGACTAGGTAAGGTTGCCTCATTACGTCACATATGTACCGCACTGCTGGTTCCTTGGCGCCAACATAGCAAACAAAGAATAATCATTGTTAAATAATTTATTAATAGGAAATAAAGAAATTACGGTAACAACTGGAATTAACAGTATTTAAAAGTATTTCTTTAATATTGACAAAAAACACAAACTACACTGTTAAAAACTTCATTAAATAATGAGCAAAATACATATGTGACGTATGGTCCGCCATGTTGCAAGGCTTACGAGGCAACCTTACCTAGTCAAACGATCTTGGTTCACACAAGAAAAGAGTACAAAAGATTATTCCCTATGAGACAAATGTACAAAAAACTACGGTAATTGTACAGAAAGTGTCCGCAACTCCGATTTTAACCAAATTTGGTATGTTGGGTTTTTGGGGCGCTGATCACGAATCTGAACGAAATTTTAGTCGGAAATGTTTGGTTTCAGAGATAATCATCATCAAAGTTGGCATTTAAACTAACCTTATTTTCACCATTATTCACCCTCTTTTGCACACAATTCTTGATTTAAAGCTAAAGTGGCCCACAATATTTGATTTTCACCTTTTAAAACCCCGTGTTTCTATGTTTTTTACACCTTTTATCAAATAAATTGGGAAGGGTCCCTTTAAAAACGTTGCAACCGTGCATTCACTGCTCCACCGCCTCCACCATATTCTGCTACGATTAAAAACGATTGAAAGCGAAGCTATGCAATTTAATTCAAAAAAAGTGTAAAATACGTAGAAGAATGAGGTTTTAAAAGGTGAAAATCAAATATTGTGTACCACTTTAACTTAAAATCAAGAATTGTATGCCAAAAGAAGGGGAATATGAGGTTAGTTCAAATGCCAACTTTAATGATGGATATCTCGAAAACAAATGTATCCGACTAAAATTTTTCAGATCCGTGATCAGCGCCACAAACACAGGTGTTTTTACAGGTTAGATGTTTTTGCAAGAAATTTATTGCAATTTATTCTAACATTTTTGCAATTTGCACGTAACTGGGTTTATCAATTTACTGAAACTTGTAAGTTCAATTCTTTTAAACCGTTTTCTTTGTCTCATGTTGTTCTGGTTATGGGCGATAAAATATACTTACAGCGAATTATTTTGGTTAAACTAGGTGCTTTCAATTTAATTAGGTTTTTTTAATCAAAATTTTTTACTACAAAATGCAGGGTTTGTTTTTTCTTTTGATAATTCATAAAAGCTTGATGTCTAGGAACTTATTACCGTGGGTATAAAAAGTAGACGGCATATTTAACATACCTTAGGGATAAAGGAGCCGAAGTGGACATTTTGGGGCTTCTTCAGATGTACGGTTACAAAATGCATGAAACAATTACTTTGTGTTGCTATATTACTGTACATCTCATTGGTACGGAAGAGAAGGGAAGTTTATGGTGAAAGTGTAAAGAGTGTACTCGTGAAAATAAAAGTACTTTCCAGCCAAGAAAAAAATCCTAGCCTTCTAAAAGCTGTTGTAGCTCTAAATGTTATTTAAGGTTATTATTTAATGTAACGCCTACGCCGCTCATAAGTAGATAATAAAAATTGGTTAACTTTTTTTTATGCCGGTATATTATTGTCCTCTATTGTGTGCTTTGAAATCTACGATAAAATGGTGGTGCCCTCTGGATAACATTATTCAGTCGTTAAATGGGTTTAACATCTAAAAATCTGGTACCCACGGTACTTAGTACTTAGCTTTTGTGCTACTAACATGGACTGCCATAAACATAAAAAAACTAAATATACTAAATGTACTAGATGTAGTACAATTGTACAGCTGAACATCGCAAATTCGCGTTGTTGTTGTCAAGGAAGCCGGCATGATTTAACTGACCAATAAGAAGGCTTCCTTATGCTATGCAAGGTTACAGAAAGACGAAATTCGCTTGCCCTGGTTTGCGTTTTAAATAATATTGCGAAGAATTTACCAAATTGTGCGTTTATTAAGTTTTGCATTTTGTTTTAATTTACGTAAAATGCAACGAAATTCAATCGAGTTGACTGACATGGTTTTGTGTTATGGGGAAGCTAGGCAAAATGCTCGGCAAGCCGGGGAACTATGAAAGAGTTTGTTTATAGTGAACCCATTAACAGTTTAGAACAGTTGCGAAATCGTGTGGAACTAGCGGCTCAGCAAATAAGGAACAATGAAAACATTTTTGCGCGTGTGAGAAACAGTATGCAGCGGAAAATAAATGCATGTTTGGAATCAAAATTTAGAACATATTCCGTATTGAAGGTAAATCGACCTTTATTTAAATATTTTTTGTTACAATTTATTTTGATATAAGGCTTTTAATAATTTTTTAAAGTGAATTTATAAAAAAATAGAATATAATAACATTTTACCTTTTATTCTATTATGTATTTATATCGTTTATTGGGTATAAAATAGGACGTTTGGCAACATCGCAAACAAATAGGTCTACTGTCTGTGTTTATAGTATTTACGTAACCAGGGACGTAGCAGATAGGTGAAAAGAAGGTATTTTTACAAATTGTAAAAAAGTTTGAATTAAACAAAAAAGTACTCAGTGTGTCTCTACACTGTCCCAGGAGTCACCCATTTCAATATATTAAAGTATTTCCATAACACCCTGTATATGTGGTTGTAAATAGTAAAGCAAAACTTCAAAAGATATAATTAAAAAATTACAAACTTACCTAAGTAAAGTTAGATCATCATTTTATAAGGCGATTCTTTTTAAATAGATCTCTTCGTTTACTTTCCAAATGTTGAACATGTCGGATAAAATATAATAATATCTAAAATACATTCATATTTCTATATCTAATTTTAAGAATTACCCCGTATTTTAAAAGTAAACGTTTAAAAAAAAGTTAGCAATAGTTCTAAGTGACTAGTAGCTTATAGCAACATTTTCTTGATGTGCACGTGCTACGAGCATACACTTACTAGAGGTACTTTCTCTGCCGTGCGTTAAGGTACTTTATCCCAGGTCGGATTTACATATTTGTCGCCCATAATTTTTGATACCTTACTCCATAATCTTATATAAACAAGCGAAAAAAAAGGTCTTCACCTAAAGAAACATGTTTGCTAAACTACGTTAATTGTAGTAAATCATTTCGTTTTTTTATCGAAATAAATAATGAAGTAAATTTGCCGCCCCTAAAAATTCCTGCCCTAGGCTCCAGCCTACTCAGCCTGCTGGTAAATTCAGCACTGCTTTATTCTTCGTTGAGCACCACGCAATTCAGCATCTGAAAGATTTTTTCGAAAATGTTTCGTTTTTGTGATATCCATTATCAAAGTTGAAAATAAATCTAACCTAATTTTCACTATATGCCGCCTTTTTTAGCACAAAATTCTTGATTTGACACTAAATTAGCACACAATCACGCATGCCGAATTCGGTATGTAAATATACATTTATACCAATGCGTTTCGATGGGTTTGGTTGACAAGGTTATGAAATTTTATTTCTCACTTTATTATTTTTAAGGGGTCAGGTTGAGCTGGCTTATTGCCTTGTTGCAGCGCTAAAAACTGAGCAATTTTTCATTTGACAGTTGTGTTTGTGTGGTTATGTCCGGTTATGTCCAAGATGTCCACTGACTATTAAGATTAAGAGGTTATGTATGGTTGTTTATAAAAAAATAAGAGAAACCTGAAAATAGGACCACCAAAAATGTTTATTCGGAACATATAATAGAAAAATAAAAATTCAAAGTAGTGGATCATTGCTGTCAAAATGAGTTATTTAAAAATTTTACGACTTGTTCCTCCAGGAACTAGAATGCTCAGTTTAAAACACTATAAGAATGTGCCCAAGTTAAGTGTATGCGAAATAAATTGTGAGCAGAGACGAGAATATAAAAACTTTGGTCATAAACCACCTCCTAAAACACCTTTATTTTCTAAACTGTGGTACTTGTTGTTAACCATCTTATTTACAATTTTTGCTGTTGACTGGAGATGGTAAGAATTTTTCAAGAAATTTTAATATTTTGGTTTCTTAACCAATGTATTACATAGTTACTACCTTAGGTAACACCAATTCAATCAGATTTTTTAAAGGTAAATTGAAGAGCGTAACTTCAAAAGGGTCTAAGTGCCAAAAATGAGATGTTTGCCTCAAAAGGTTTTATATACAAAGCCAAACGATATTAAGAGGGTTCTACATGCCATCGATAAAAACCCACTTCTAAAAGGTAAAGATATTCATAGCATATCCCATAATATGCCATTATAGAGATGATTCAATACTCATAACTTTTAAATACCTAAATGGCACATAGACCCTTTGAATTTGAGGTCTTCAATTACCTTATGAATTTACCCAAAGCTGTTTTTTTATGTTCAAGATTTTTATTAAGTGCTTTTAGGTAAATAGACTATGGAGTAAAATAAAATTAATTAAAAAAATATTAGGCGCGCTTGTGGCGGCTTCGGTTGTATCGGCAAACGTCGATCACTGGAGTTAAGCAGTGAAATGCGCGCCCATAATTTAGATGGGTGTCCGACGGCAGCGGTGTTTCGGGCGGCGGCACACGGTGTTGTCTGCTCGGGGATGCGGACCGAGCAACAACCATCTAAGTTATGGAATGAATGGTGTGTGAATGAGAAGGAGTAGGGGTCAAGGTACAATAAGCCTTCAGGCTGCAGTGCACCACCTAGGGGGCGGTCGTCGGACCTGGGTGGGATGACCCCGAAAGGGTGAAAAAAAAAAAAAATTAAATTAAAAAAGTTTAATTTTTCATAACAAACAAGATGTTTTTGAATTTTTAGGGTGAGAAGACTCGTACTAGATCGAATGGAACACAGGCAAAAAAAGAAAATGGAAAATACTGAATTTGGAGAAAAACCAGCTAGCGAGTAATAAATTTAAAAAAAAAAATGTGTAGTCACTCAGCAACCAAGTTGTTAAATATATACTTTATTTATTTGTTTATTATTGTTATTAAAAATATTCTTTGTTTTACTATGGTTTTGGAACGGTGGAGTAATAATTATAATAGTGATAGCTCATTTGTTTTAGTAAAATATAACACAGTTTTCAGCTTCCAGCTATATCAATATATTAAAGAAAAAGGTTCAGAGTTCCCTATTATTTAATTTTTAAATTGCCAGGAAAAAAATACATTATTTTGAAAAATAATTTTACGTTTTTCTAATAAAAGGTATTATACGTGTTTATAAAGAATATGGACAATACCATTATCTACCATTTAAATTGAGAAATTATCTTTAACAATAACAAGGTGCGGTTTTGATGCTAAAAAGCTTTTTTCCTAAAACCACCAGTGACTTTTATAGATAATTAGCAACTAATTCTGCGCCTTAATTTATTTCATGTCAACTTTTCTAAATATAGCGAGAAAAAATATTTTTTTATTAAACCTCTTCAGTGAGTTTTTCACAAGTGACGTCATATTTAACGTGTTTAATCTTAAGTGTACAATAAAATGGTTAAATGCCAGCCGCTTTTACTCGGTCGGTAACATTTAAAGCGCCACCAAACGTCAGGAAACGTCTCATCATTTTGGTTTTCATCAGTCGGTTCTGAATGGCCAAGGAACTTTTGTGTCATGGCTTCTCGCATTTCAGACGGTTCAGTCATCGTTAAATAAAAAATTTAGCTAAAATTCGTCGATTTTATTCACGAATTAGTCTGCTATTTAATATATTTATCAAGGTGGTCGAACTGAGGTAAGATATTTGTATGTGGAGTTTGTGTGTATGATGATTTTTGCTGTTCTTATACTTTCTGTGCGTGTGGGCTACAAAGAACCCTTTTAAATGCCCAGGAACATAACAAAGTCCCGTTGTAACTAATCCTTATGTACTGTATTATCTTTTTAATGGCTCCAAGGCTTTTAAAAAGTGTCTTATAGCATATTTAAAGGTACATTTCTAAATTTAGAAAAAAATAAGGCTATAAAGACACCTCCCACAATGATACTTTTTGTTCACAGAACTGACTCCTAGGGCTTCGCTAGCGTCCTAGAATGGCCACAGCTGTTCAAAAGAACGGCCTAAAGCCCCTTAGAAACGGTAATGGACTAGTACACCATCAGATGCAGGGTATTAATGGGTATGACAATATGATTCCTCAAACTCAATATGAAAATCCGGAAATTAAAGAAGACCCTGTTTTAGAAGAAGAAAACACTGACAATAAAGTAGACTCACAAGAGAATATTGAAGAACAGCAACCAGAAGAAGTGGAACCTGAAATAGACATTGTGATAAATAATGTAGTGTGTAGTTTTAGTGTAAGATGTCATTTGAACCTTCGGGAAATAGCCCTTAACGGTACGAACGTCGAATATCGTAAAGAACACGGGATGATCACTATGAAATTGCGCCGTCCATACACCACAGCGAGTATCTGGTCTTCGGGTAAAGTAACATGCACTGGTGCTACGAGTGAAGATGCTGCAAAACAGGCAGCTCGAAAATTTGCGAGGTGTCTTCAAAAACTAGGTTTTAATGTTAAGTTTAATAACTATAGAGTGGTAAATGTCTTGGGGACCTGTTCCATGCCATTTGCCATCAGGATAAATTCATTTTCAGAAAGACACAGAGAAGCTGAGTAAGTATTAAAATTTTCGTTATATTTAAAGTGGTTAATTAGGCTTTTTATTGATTTAATTAGGCTTATGAATAATTTCTGTGTGTCTGGATTGTCCCAAAATTTACTTGGTAATTGGGCCATTTATAATTCCTAATGTGTTACCAAATAAAAAATACAATGGAAAGTTTAAATATAGCGCTATGCAGCAGTAATCAAAATATAAACAGGGCTAAATTTATTATTGTCTTGTTTTGGATGGGTCATAAAATACTTTCACCAAAAATTTTACCACAGTTGCAGTTCAGTTGTTTGGTACCTAAATGTTTACTAAAATAACCTTTTCTTAAAAATGTTTTATGAGTTTTTATATGTTTTATAAGGTGTACAAGAATCTTGCTGCTTATTTTAAACAGATAGATCATAAGGTTATCAGCTAGTAGGTATCTTTTTAGGTAATGATGTTAAAGGAAGGTTACTTTTCGTGGAAACTTAAATTTGAGGTTGGTAGAACAGTTGTAAAATATTTTAAGAAATTTTGCTAAAAAATAAATGTTTTATCTTATTAGCTTTACAGGGTGTTACAAAATAAGTCGGCAAAATTTCTAGTATTCTTATTTTATGTTTTTATATTTGAAGATCAAGTAAATTTACTTACTTATGTTTGTATCTTTTTTAAATAAATATCCTACACAAAAAGAATTATTAACATTTAATTGTCTAATTTCAAAGGTCAATGAAATTACCTGTATAAAAACACCTATCTTTCATTAATATCCAAGTGCCAATCGTAAAAATTTGAAATGATGATTAAAAATTTTTCAAAGTTTGTTTTCCTAGAATTATTCACATTACGAATGGGATATATGTAAGTGTCAGATATATAACTTATAAATATATTTATATATCTATTTTTAATCCAAACTTCTTGTCAAATATTTGATACAATTTATTTGAAGATGTAAGCTGAAATTAGAAATTATTTGATAAACTTCTTTGACGCCAATGTCAGGGTTGCCAACTTAGGAGATTCTGGCAAAAACAACATGTGTTAATATTTCTAAAATTTGTGTTGGCAACATCGTTGTGTTTTTATATAGGCAGAACTAGGCCAGAATGCTTTTAAGTTCTGTGTAAAAAGCAAATATTTTATTGACTTGTGAGTTTTGTTTTTAAAATGATAATTAGAAGAATCAATAAAAAAATTCCAAATTGCTGCTGTAGCAATGATTGGGGCTGCAACTGCAGCTGATTGCCAATAGAGTACCAAGGAGGTGGTGGGTGCGACCATGTCAACATATTACATTTCAAAATAACTATGCACTAATGTACAGGGTTTTTATTTATATTTTGCCACCTAAGGTCGTTTTAAATGCTTTACTTAAAATACTACATTTGATATATTTATCTGTCTTTAATAGTTTAGGAAATATGGCCATTTAAATCTGGGTATAATTTCCATCACATCTACAGTCTCACTTTAGGGCCGTAGGTAGGTATAATAGAAATTATATCTACTATTTTTCGGATTTAAGTTGTCATATTTTGAAAACTATTAAAGATGATGGATATATAAAATGTGATATTTTTGTAAAGCTTTTTAAAAGTCCTTCTTAATGGTGACATAATATACAGAGTGTTCCATTTAAATAAGTTTACCCCTTCATTTTTCTTGAGGTTTTGATGTTAATTTGTTTTATTTTTTATGCTCAAAAGATAATATAACAAAATATAAATGTTTTCCCTGTACAAACTTAAATTTTTATGGCTAACACATAAAGAATAGTAATTGATAAAAACAATAATACAAAATTAAGTATATTAAAATCCATAATTTGTCAAAAACTGGCTTTACAGTTGAAAGCAGATTTGAAAAGCAAATTATAAAAGTTTTATTATAAAACTTAAAATAATTAATTTTTGATAACTTCAAAATCAGTTTCATGAATCTTTTTGATAGCCCTGTAACTTCAATAAAGTTATTCAAAATACTATTTTAAATACATTTTTTAAATGATATTTAGCTTAAAAATGATAAATTAAGGTAATTTACTCATGTAGAAAAATCATGTTTTTTAAGTTTTTGTGAACCCTGTATACAAAATCAACATTTCCTCTTCGCAAATCCCATTTTTTTTACAAGCAATTTTTTTTATGAAGAATGACTTTTTCGAAAAAATGAAATTTTTGGTCCATTTGTTCTCTTGTTAACCCCATCTGTGGACAGTCGTATAGCAATTAAATTGTTCATTTAAAAACAATATATTAAGTCTAAGTATACAAAGTTGACTATAAGGAAATATCTCATAATGCATAAAGGAAAACCTTAAAGAAAACTAACTATATTGTTTAAGAAGTTAACATATAAATAGGAATTGGTAGCTACACATATTATAATAATAATAATACTAATAACATCGATATAAAAGAACGGGAGAAAGAAGCCAAATATCAAGATCTTCTTGGCGAACTTCGGAGGCTCTATCCGGAATATACCGTGCAATTGGTTGTCCTGATAATTGGCGTTTTGGGAGGTATGAAAGATAACATATTAAGGGAGTTAAGGTACATTCCAGCATGTCAAAATTCAGCCGAACAACTGGTGATAAAAATGCAGAAATCTGTTGTCCTTGGATCTCTTCGTCTACTGAGGCAAATGAATTTGGCCGAAGATCACTGAACGAGCGGACGCGAGGAGTGGTCTTCGATATGGATATATGGCCTTCCGCACGACGTCCTATGGGGTTGGAGTGTCGTGTCGGATCTTTTAGAATAATAATAAAACGGAATGAAAATGAAAAAACTCATTTGATGTTTTAACATTTATATAAGACTGTTATTCACTGTCTTCTTCCCTTTCTATTGCATCATAAATCATGCTTGTCATGTTTCGTTTCAGCTGTAGGAGTATCTTTGGATTTTTAATTTGTTTCATTTCTGTAGAGACAAATCTGAAAATGAAAAAAAAAAACTGTACCTACCATGTCTTATTACCATTATACACTAAAATTATTTACAAATAAAACTGCTTTAAGAATACTTTTTAATAAAAATAAGTATGTTATATAGGAGTAATATAGAAATAATTAGAATGCTTTGTTTAAGCCAAATATTGTAATGAAGATAAACTTTTTTCTTTTAACAGTGGCAACGAAACATAATAAAAATATTGAGAAACAAACATTTTAAAATCAATCTAAAATACTAAAAGCAAAAACTTACTCTCCAAACACATCAAGTGGATGTCGCTCTCGCTCAGTCCCACAGCTTCTTAACAAATTTGATGCTTTTTCAAGAACATCCGTTGCCCTCTGTTCCGTTTGTGTTCTGAAAATATTTCTTTTATTTAATGGAGACTCCGGTTCACTACTGAAGGAAGCTCTTGTTAGGGTGGGAGAACCAATATCGGGAACATTTTCGGACTCATTCAGTCCATCCAATGTGCTCTGGAATAGTGTTACACATTCCTCTTGACTTTCCTCAACATTTTCCGGTGGTTCAAAATTGGAAGTGCTGGGACGCAGCACTACTTCCGACAAAAAATTTAGCTTGTTGTAACACCACAGAGCAGGTACATACACATTGCCTGCTCCACTCACCAAGCTCTTTTTGATTTTATTCGTCTCACTTAAATATTGAGTCCGAAGACTATTAATTTTTTTCCTAACATCTTCAGTGGTAATATTTAACATTGAAAATTTGGAATTAAAGTCGTCAGCAATTTTTTGTAAACTTGCTGCACGCTTCACCTTATTTTTGTAGAAGGGCGAATCTATACGATATAAATTTGGATGCTGCTCATACAGCGTGATAAACATGGATGTTTGTTCCCTTGTAAAAGACATGTTACACTTCTATCTAAAAGTTCAACGCTGTTTTGAAATATTAAAATAAGAACAACAAAAGCCAAACACCACGCTAATCACGATAAATTTGAGGTTAGGTAGTTGCTAACTGTCAATTTTGTTCAGTTAAGTTGGTAGTTCTGCATCAAATATTTGGGGTGCGTTCCACTAAGCGCTCACGACCGCAGTTTTTCCCATTTCACTTGCTTACGAACGTCACTGTCGTAAACCCAAGTGGAATGGATTATGGGGCATTTTAAGCGTGTGGATAAATAATACAAATAAAAGATAAAAACACAATATTAAAAAGAAATTAAAAATATTTGTAATGATTTTATCAATAAGAAAAACATTATTTTAAATTTTTAAACGTCAGATGACTTTATTTTTATTTAAAAAGTTGGGTTATGTTATTGGCAATCAAGGAAGCATGTGTATACATGTAGGTACATTAATTATAAACTGCGATTAATTTTTTCAACCTTGTTATACAAAATTACATTTGCCTGTGGAGACATGTTGAGCATCCGCCAGGGAAACATTCACTTTAACAAAAAATATAATTTTCGTAGATGGGAGGTTGGCTTGACTGATTGTCTCAACGATCACTTCGACCCTCCTTTTCAGATGGGTTGTTATAAACTTCGCGTGAGCGGCGAAAACGTCATGAGTGACGTTTTCGCCGCGACCACAACGGCCGCGGTAGTTAAGTGGAACAGCTAAAGGAGCATTTTGAGCTCTTAGTGGAACGCACACTTAAAGAAAAATAGTCAAGTTTTCATTAAGATTTTTGCCAAGAAAATAGTCCAAGTTTTCCGTGATTGGACATTATACATGTTTAGTTTTTACTGTTCATAGTTAAATTGATTAGTTATTAGTTGTGCAGTTACAGAGAATTTTAAACCTGTCAATAGGGGTCACTGACCCTGGAATATTTTTTAAAGGGAATATACGTTTAAATCGTTATTAGGTAAATACTATTTTTATGTTTTATTTTATTGTATATAGTATCGGTTTATTTTGTCAGATAAAAAAAATATTGTGGCAAAAAGGTGACGTCATAAACATAACCTATATTTTCGGACAAATATAAAAATCAAGCGATCCTTATTAAAAAGTTTATCTCTTTGGAATCATCCACATTTAGAATGGCATGTTACTATCAGTTTATTTACTCATAGAAAATTTGCTAAAAATGTAATACAATTTTGTTGTAAAATCAATAAGGAAGCCAATATTTAAAGGTATCAAAATTTACATAGGATTTCCTATAATTCCTATGGTCAGTCTGGCGAAGCACTACCCGCTATATACAGACTGTCCACGGATGGAGGATGGAGTTAACAAGAGGACAAATGGACCAAAAATTCCATTTTTCAAAAAAGACATTCTTCTTCATAAAAAATTTGCATGAAAAACAATAGCATTCACGAAGAGAAAATGTTAAGTAATATTTTATACAGGATTCGCAAAAACTTAAAAACGTGATTTTTCTTTAAGAGTAAACTACCTGTATTTTTTATTTTTTAGCAAAATGTCATTAGAAAATTTACTTAGGCCCAGTTGTACAAAGCAGGTTTAAACTCAGTTCAACTGAACTGAGGTCAGGCCTTTGAACTTTCCGTAAAATCTCAATTTCTTTGAAGTCCTTGACACTGACAGCAATATTAAGATTTTACGGTAAGTTCAAAGGCCTGACCTCAGTTCAGTAGAACTGAGTTTAAACCTGCTTTGTACAACTGGGCCTTAGAATCATGTTTGTAATCGATAAAAACAATAATATAAAATTTTATTGAAATCCATAATTTGACAAAAACTACTGGCGTTTTCAATTGAAAAATTGTGTTTTGTAGGAATTAGAAAAAAGCAGGTGTTTAAAAAGCAAATTATAAAAGTTTTTAGGTAATTTTCTTATAAAAATTAAAATAATCATTTTTAATGTAATAATTGACACTAAACGTCAAAATACAGTTTCAACTTGAATCTTTGATACTCTCCTGTACAATTTTAAAAATAAACGCGTTAGTTCATTAACATGCACATTCTTAAATACATTTTTTAAATGATATTTTGCCTAAAAATGAAAAATAAAGGTAGTTTACTCTTGAAAAAAATAATGTTTTTTAAGTTTTTGCGAACCCTGGATACAAATCAACATTTATTCTTCGTGAATCCCATTTTTTATCAAGCAAATTTTTTTCTTTGAAATATGACTTTTCCAAAAATAAAATTTTTGGTCTATTTGTCCTCTTGTAAACCCCATCCGTGGACAGTTTGTACATAAGCATTGCTTTATGGGTCTCAAGTAGGTATATAGCCTCATTTGGCCATAAATAAATTCGACCAACAAAGACATACTTTATGTACTTAGAACATAAATAGCGCTAATGCACTTTCCTATTTAATTAATACTTAATGTAAATAATAGTTTTGTTTGGTGGGTCAATTTTTTAATTAATTATATCGTTTTGAACCGTTTAGCCTGCAGTACAGTGTATTGATCGCGGCATTCGTTAATTAATTAAATGGAATTAATCCAAAGGCCATTAGATTTTCAAAATGGAACTGGGTCTTCTCCCTAGAGATTCACTAAAAAAAATACAGGGTGTTTTGTTTGTTTAAGACTTACTCACAAGCTTCACTTACAGAAAGGGTTTCCTCTCTTGCCCATCGTCGTGCTGTGGAGGATTTATCGCTTTTTTATAGGTTACTTTTATGGCTTCTGCTTAGAAGAATTGTCCAGTATAGTTCCTCCACTCTCGGTTCTCAACAGAGAAACTCGTGGTACCGCGCGTATGCATCCCTATACAGTCTAATTGGACAGGCACCAAACTTTCCATTTTGTTCGTTCTTTTATCCCTAGAGCTTCCAGAATATGGAACCTGCTGCCCGCGGAGGTCTTTCCTTCCCCCCAAATCTTCAAGTATTTAAGTCCCGTGTCAACAAACTCCCTCTACCTCGCTTAAGACACCCACGGTACGTTAGTATTTAGGCTTTTAACCTTCGTGGTTTGTCCAAAGATAAAAAAGCTAATTTTGTAAAAAAGTTTATTTAAATATAGGTCCGGTAATGCATTGTTTCGAAAATAAATTTCGTTTGAGGCCCTTAGGGGCCTGAAAATTGTGTTTTAGACGTAGCAATTACAACAGTGATATTTTTTTACACTTTTAAATTTTGAACCTTACACTATGCGAGAGAAGTTTTGGCCCGTTGAATCCCCGTTTGGGACCGGGATAATGACCCTTTAGGGGCCGGAAAATTGTGTTTTAGACGTGCCAATCGCGACAAAATTTAGAACTACATAAAAATCTTACTATCGCGATTTGCCCGTCCAACACAATTTTCAGGCCCTTACGGGATCATTTTCCCGGTCCCAAACTAATAATTTCAACGGGCAAAAGCTTTGCGCATAGTGTAAGGTAGTTACAGAATTTAAAAGTGCATGAAAATATAACTGTTGAGATTGCTACATCTGAAACACGATTTTCCGGCCCCTAAGGGGCATTTTTCCGGTTCCAAATAGCGAATTTCAGTTGGCCGTAGACCTGTCGAACACAAATCCGGCTTTGGGTTCAGAATGCACCGTCGACCCCGCCTTATCTCGGACATCAATTTTCCGGCCTCTAGGGGGTCATTTTTCCGGTTCTAAACTAGGAATTTTAACAGGCCAAAAATTTTTCGGGCATAGTGTTAGGTCCAGAACAAGGTTGGTAAATATCATGATATTTATATAAATATGAAAATATCGGATATATATCCGATATATATCAAAATTTTGATATTTTTGTCAAAAAGGTGAAATAAAATAATAAATGAATTTAATGAATTTTAAACGTTAACATAAGAATCGAGCCTTTGCTGATAGAGCCTGACCTTGAGCCTTTAGTAGGTACGTCACACTGGTAAATGAACTAAATGAAGAAAAATAAACTAGCAAGAACTAAGTACTAAGTAGACAACAGAACTTTTGGTCCAATAAAAGCCCTAACGCGAATGTTTATATTGGGATCATCGTTCAGTGATTTACTGAGAAACTGTCTGTGAATCCCCGAAAACAAAAAGAAGGAAAGAAAGGGGAAAACCCGCGAACTCGGAACTTCGCTATCTGTGAATTTCGAAAACCGAAAAGAATAAAAGGGGAATAATTTATATTGAGGGGGCGTGAACTCCGCCAAAAGCTCTATTATGAAGTACTGTTTCCAGATGTTTTTAATGATACTTAAAAAAAAGAATATGATGTGTATCTGATATTTATCGGACTAAATAACGCGAAATATATCGTGATATATATCATGATGATATATATCAATAATATATATCCTGCCATCCAGAATTAAAATGTATATAAAAATATAACTGTTGTGATAGCTACGTCCAAAACACGATTTTCGGGCCCTTACGGGTCATTTTTCCGGTCCCAAACAGGAAATTTCAGTTAGCCGTTGACCTGTCTAGCACAAATCCGACTTTGGGTTCAGAATAAACTCTCGGCCCCGCCTTATCTCAGACACCGTATGTCAAGGCATATAGAGGCCATTTTCGACCCGTGGGAGCAGTACCAAACGTGTAGGGCCATTTTTGAGCTCGGGATCGATTCAGCGTCGGAAAATACATGGGAATACATATGTCTGTCTCTAGTGTATGAACTTTAATTTTTTTGTGGGGCTGTGTAGTAGATAAAATCTATGAAACTTTTATACAGAAAGTTTTTTTCTATCCTGTTTCGTTATCATTGTAAGTGGATGGCAAAATATAAATGAAAACCCTGTACATTCACATATTTCAAAGTGAGCTTTCAGCATTTATTCTTGCTTGATTATAAAATAATAAAATGTAAGTGCTAAAGCTATAGTTTTGATTAATTACATTTTTGGCATAAACTAGATCTTCATTTTTCTTCCCCTTGACATTCAAATACATTTCAGAATAACGCAGAAAAACATAATATTGTTTACAGCCAGTAGGGTGTATCCTAATATTGATTATTAACAACAAACAGACAAAAAACTGTTCTAGAAAAGTGCTTTGTTTTGTGTATGCAAATTAATTTTTAAATGTGAATAAACATGCAACTGACCTTCTATTTTTTTATGCTAATGCTGTTATGTACTAATAGGAGTATTAATTTGAATGAGTTAAACTGTGAAATAGGTAATTATTATAAATAGTCTTTGGGGAAGTTGGGTTTTCTGACCTACCTCAATTATCATTATGAAACACAGTATGTGTGCAATAATAAAAACCTATATTAAATAAAGCTTTTTATATAGAAATATGATGATTTAAAGGGCATTGCGGCTTCTATCTGTTTTTTAAATTGGCCGTTTTTACTTATTATATCGGTAGATGTCGCCGTCCGGCAGCAATGCATATAAAAACTGCCGAATTATAATAATAGTTAATAATTATTCATTTTGCTGTGCCGTTAGAGTTTTGATTTCTTGTGGTTCCCCCTGGTTTGTCATTTGGCCAATTTCTGTGCAACAACGTTTTATTTAAGTCGATAGTGAACTTAATTACTTGGCAGGGTTGGCAAAATAAAAAAGCCACCTAATAAAGCCACTGGCTTTATGTGGGAAAAAACCACTATAATTTTAAACAAAAAGCCACCACACAAAAATCCATACAAAAGTCCAGTAAACAAACTATTTTTAACGGAAATACATAATTTATTAAAAACATAAAAATAAAACAGTACTTATTCTAGAATACTGAAATAACATAGATAATGACAATACCCAATAATTTTACAAGTTTGGGAACTCTATCTGGATGAAGCCTGTTTTTAAGTCATTCCAGACAAATCTATAAATATTAAATATTGTCTAGAAAAAGCAAATGTTGCAGAACAACTATGGAGATGTAAAATAAATCTGTCATTTTAATTAAATTATTATCTTTTTTTATTAAATAATTTAATTTAGATTTGACAGTCTGCCACCACTTACTATATGCTGGAATACTGTTTAATACAGAAGTTTCAAACAATGATTTTGGAATACAGTTCAGTGTCTTTTATTCGTAACAGCAGGTAATTTTGTATGAAATCAGTAGATCATTCCAAAAGACATTTTTTTGTCTGCCGCCAATTTGCTAATTTGCCGATTTGATGTTAAAATTTGAGGTGAGGACGGTCCAAAATTCAGAAAAACACAAAAATCCTTCAAAAACACAAAAAGCCAATAATCCAGCCACCACTGCACAAAGAGCCGGTTTTTTGCCAACCCTGTTACTTGGGCATAGGTTGTTGCATTTTTTGCATTATGTGGATGGTAATATTTTGGTGTTTGTTTCGAAATGCATTAGATCGTGTTAAAAAAAACGAAAATCAAACATTGTTCAGTTGCAAAACAATAAAATTTTAAAAATATATCTAACTTAAAGAATGACTAAATTCTTATTTTATTAGGAGTGAAAAGAAAATTTGGTAACGGGTATAAATTGATTTATAAATTTATTGAATAATTTATACTAATTACCGATTTTTTTTCGCTTTCTAGTAAAGGTATACTAGTCAATAGAGAATTATTGCAAGTTGCCTTATTAAGCTCGGGAATTATTAATACCGGCCTTATTTAAATTGTGCTTGTACTCATAATTTAGAGTTATTGCAGATCATGTTGACAGTACCTTTATCCTAAAAAAATGGGGAACAATTTTTAGTACATTTTCTTTATTGTTTTGTGTTGTAGGGTTTTGTTTAACACAATTACAGAAATACATTTGAAAAAGCAAGGTTTTAAGTATTTTTACTTCTAAAAACCTTCCGATTTTGTGCTCGCCAGCCGTTCGGTTTACACGAACAGTTCCGAAGTTGAAATAAGACCAAAATAAGGAACGACCTAAAACCGACATAAATAAAGCCAGGCACTATACTTATTAAGGGAGTCCTTATCCTACCATGCATCTGCGCAAGCTTAGATGTCAAAATAAGGTCAGTATTATTAGTGCCTGGCCTTATTTCACTGTGCAATAATTCTCTAATAAATTTTAAGCTTATTTTATTTATTTTATTAGTCTCTATTAAGGCCAACTAACATATAAACTCAATAAAGGTTCACAACGTTTTTTTTTTTAAGTTTGTATCCCAGACGCTATAGTATATTAAAATACGATACTTAATTATGGAATAACGTTTTAAGTTACAAAGCAGTTACACCGTTGTTTCATTTTTTTTGCTGCTGTAAAATACTCCCATAAGCTTAAACTATGGATGTGTGAGAGTTAGGCCTAAAGGCATAAAATATTGTTGCAACTTTTATGATGGCACATTTTTTTAATTTTAAAGCGCAAATTATACATACCTACTGAGTTATACATAAATAAAAAAGAGCTCTAGCTCTTTTACTGCTTCTAATTTCCTTGCACTGCCAAGGTTAGTTTAGGCACGACCTAAAACCGGCATGAATAAAGCCAGGCACTATCCTTATTAAGGAGTCCTTATCCTACCATGCATCTGCGCATGCTCAGATGTCAAAATAAGGCCAGTATTATTAGTGCCTGGCCTTATTTCACTGTGCAATAATTAGAGAATTATTGCAAGTTGCCTTATTAAGCTCGGGAATTATTAATACCGGCCTTATTTAAATAGTGCTTGTACCCAATATTTAGAGTTATTGCAAATCATGTTGACAGTGCCATTAACCTAAAAAAATGGGGAATTTTTTTAGTAGTTTCTCTTTATTGTTTTGTGTTGTAGGGTTTTGTTTTACACAATTACAGAAATACATTTTAAAAAGCAAGGTTTTAAGTATTTTTATTTCCAAAAACTTGTAAATTGTGTGGTCGGCAGCCGTTCGGTTATACGAACAGTTGCCGAGTTGAAATAAGACCAAAATAAGGCACGACCTAAAACCGGCATAAATAAAGCCAGGCACTATCCTTATTAAGGAGTCTTTATCCTACCATGCATCTGCGCAAGCTCAGATGTCAAAATAAGGTCGGTATTATTAGTGCCTGGCCTTATTTCACTGTGCAATAATTCTCTAATAAATTTTAAGCTTATTTTATTTATTTTATTAGTCTCTATTAAGGCCAACTAACATATAAACTCAATAAAGGTTCACAACGTTTTTTTTTTTTTAAGTTTGTATCCCAGACGCTATAGTATATTAAAATACGATAATTATGGAATAACGTTTTAAGTTACAAGCAGTTACACCGTTGTTTCATTTTTTTTGCTGTAAAATACTCCATAGCTTAAACTATGGATGTGTGAAGTTAGGCCTAAAGGCATAAAATATTGTTGCAACTTTTATGATGGCACAACATTTTTTTAATTTTAAAGCGCAAATAATATATACCTACTGAATTATACATAAATAAATAATAGTTTAAAAAACACGCTTTTATATGCAACCGAACTAAAAATTAGAAAATAATTTTTCATTACAAAGAATTTGTCACTTCAGAATAAAAAGCGTGGGGTGCATTTTACTATTTTTTCATAACTTTTCCCTCATAGATATTTGCAAATAGAATAATTATAACATTTAATATATTAAGCACCCCACGCTTTTATTCTGGTTAGTTCTGGTTAGTTCGATATGCATGTATGTATGTATGTATGTAAAAATGCTCCAATTTATTCACTAAAAATTCCTTCGCCATTTTGTCAAGAGTAGTATTAGGACACAGAGGATCTGTAAAGGAATTTATTTATCCTGGCGGTCCTAATCAGGATAACGGGATACTGTTTTTAAATTATTGCATTGTCATCGGTCCTTGATACGTGTGCAAAGTTTCAAAGAAATTGAATCGCTGGGAGTTGGTAAAAATTAGGCTCAAAGATTCCGTTACATAGATAGATAGATAGATAGCGTGTTAATAAAAAAGAGCTAAAGCTCTTTACTGCTTGTAATTTCCTTGCACTGCCAAGGTTAGTTTATATTTATACTGGGAATAGGTTGCCACACATCCTCAACTTTTAGACGGTTAGAGGTCGGGGACGCAAGGAAGGGCACCCCACGGAGAAAAGTTGGCAAGACTGGGTAAAATCAAAGCTGATGATCAATCCAGTGGCGTTTAGAATTTGCGCATTTTATTTTGCATAGTTTTGAAAGTGATATTTGTTGAAAGATGTAATTCCAAATGTTTTTTATTTAAAGTAAAAGAATTTACAACTTAATAACAATTAAAAACTGTTGTGTATACGGTTGTTCTACTTATACAATAAACTTTATATCTCTGGCACTGAACAACATAGCCGAAAAATGGGAGATGTGACGTCATAACACGTCAAAGCAATATGGCCGAATGTCGCGAACCTATATAGACCGACTTTGGCACTGCCAAGGTTAGTTGGGAATAGATTGCGACGACTCTTTGTTTGACCTCCGGACAGTGCGGACGTGCGTAGAGGACTACAAAGTTCTTCCCGGAGTGGCGGTTAGAGGTGCCGTACGAACGTTTTACCTTCGGGGATCAAGGAAAGATTCACGCTAAATTGACAGCATCTTTCTTCTGGATCTAAGCGCTGTGAGCGAAGATTCCTATAAGCTGATGGTATCCTGTTTGGTGGTGAA
The DNA here is from genome assembly GCA_014170235.1 of Listronotus bonariensis. Taxonomy (NCBI): domain Eukaryota; kingdom Metazoa; phylum Arthropoda; class Insecta; order Coleoptera; family Curculionidae; genus Listronotus; species Listronotus bonariensis. The sequence continues at coordinate 20,181 of JACEGR010004206.1, forward strand.
CACGAGGTATTTCTCAAATGGCGGGAAATAGATGGGCGTGCCATGGGAACTGTCAGTAGTGAAAGTGAAGGGTATACGAAGGGACCAAAACCAAGAAAAAAATAGAGAGGGAGAGAGAATAGGTTGCGACATATCCTCAGAGGTCGGGGATGCAAGGAAGGGCACCCCACGGAGGAAAATTGGCAAGACTGGGTAAAATCAAAGCTGATGATCAATCCAGTGGCGTCTAGAATTTGCGCATTTTATTTTGCTTAGTTTTGAAAGTGATGTTTGTTGAAAGATGTAATTCCAAATGTTTTTTATTTAAGGTGAAAATTTTACAACTTAATAATAATTAAAAACTGTCGAGTAAACGGTTGTTCTAATAATACAATAAACTGTATATCTCCGACACTGAACAACATGGCCGAAAAATGGGAGATGTGACGTCATCAGACGTCAAAGCAATATGGCGGAATGTCGCGACCCTATATAGACCGACTTTGCTTGCACTGCAACGGTCGAAACACTGTTCGATCTGACTATGCAGATTTTCACACTGGCCAAAGGTTTTTTTCGGAGTTAATTGAGATCAAGCAGTAAAAAGCTTTAGCTCTTTTAGATTTATGTATAATGATTTCGACTGCTTGTCAAGAATACTTATTTTTCAAGCACATACTAAGTTAGTAACAAGTACCGCAACTCTTAAATATCTTTAAAAGTGCTAGACCTACATTTACCAAATTTAGTATTTAAGGTGTTTAGGACATGTGGAATTAAATAGTGATGTTGACACCGTTGCCAGATTTCCCGCTTTTGTGCTACAAGTTTTTTTTCTATTTTTAAATGGAATGCCCCATTTATTTTAATTTCATTAAACTGGGCGCAGCATATTTAGTAAGTTTCTGAATTTTCAAAATCGTGTTTCTATTCGTTGCCGAGCTATGCTACACTTCAAAAAGTATGTTAGCGCCTAAATATCTTTAAAGCAGCTAAAGTTGTGTATATAGAATTTGGTATTTGGGGGTTTTTAAACATTCCTAATATATTAGTTATATCAGCATTGTTGCCAAATGTTAATAACAATTGCGGTGTTGTCATATCTCGATAACAGATAAAGGTTGAATTTTAAAAATTTTGAACCTTACTGATGTTTGCACACTCTTTTTATCCCAATTAAAATAAATAGACCATTCCATTTAAAATACCAAAAATATTAGGTGTAGCAAAAAAGTGAAAAATTTGAAACAATGACAATAAAACTGAATAAATTCTACTTGTCCGAGAACCTTCAAATATCGAAATGTGTAAACACAGCAGAAGCGGTTTTTGAGAAATTTGAGCGCATCTGAACTTTTTACTTAAAATGTGGTTGTTGTTGGAGTCGACGCTTCAATTTATGGTCATATTAAATCATAAATGATATTGAAGATTTTATAACAACTTTATTTGCAACACCAGTAGGCTTTGAAATAAGTGCATCAAATTATTGTGAATATTTATTCTTACAATATTCTGCATCGTTTAAATTTTCAAATTACAATTCGAGGGCCAGACCGCAGTACCTCATAAGTAACAAAAAAAAATACATTTTAGAGGACAGACAAATACCCGCTTAATAATATTAATTTGGTAAAAGGATGCGTCATATTTTTAATAATATTATGTTTTTAAAAGTCAAATGATGTCTAAATTATATTTTGCAAGTAAATATAGTTTATTATTTAAAAGATATAGGGTATTTAAAAACAAGGTTAATTATTTTAAATGTTACGAGTTACTGCGGTATGACCCTCGAATTGCAGAATCCTGATTTTATAAATTTGCCCGTTTTATACTTGGCAAACTTATTATAGAGCAAAAAGTTTAGATTTTCAACTTAAAAAAAATACCAAAAAACAGTTTATTTTATTTTAACATTTTTTTAACAAAGTTTGATTTTTTTTTTATATGCAGTGTGTCTAAGAAAAGGATCCTAAGCTTGGTAGTCTCAGTACCTATTGGAGATACAGCTTAGGTTAAATTAGGAAAAAGTTGTGTTTTTTAAAGCTTATTTACATGCCGTTTAGAAATTTGAAAAATTTTCATGGTCTGCTGAGATATTTGGAAAAAACGAAAATTTGCCCATATCGATTTTATTTTTTTCTGACTTTATTTGAAGATATATAAAAAAACTAATAACACTTTTTCATTGGTACTTTTTAGCACATGATGGTACATGATGGTATTTTAGATTTTATACCCGACTTTTCGTTTTCAAGAAACCATCATCAACTTTATTTTTTTATATGGCTCGAAAAAAAGTAACCCTTGTATCTGATCCCATTTTTTATTACAAATTCAACGATGTATCACATTGGATGGTCTTCTTGTTGAGTACACGCCTGGAAAGAATGGGACCGCTTCGGTCCTGGTCCGGGTATACGGGCTGACCTGTTCAGCCCTATTGACCCTATGAACTGGCCGATCGCCTGAAACAAAATAAAGAAAACCCCCAAAAACTCTAATTAAAAACGACGTTTCGGTGGCAAGTCTGCCACCGTTGTCAAGTTAAAAATTAAGTTAAAAAATAAAAATAAAATATTAACTAATATTTAAATTAGAAATGATTAAAATTTAGATTATTTTTATATCTCAAACTGAAAATAGTTTGACATATATGAAAATAGTTTGACATATATGTCAAACTATTTTCAGTTTGAGATATAAAAATAATCTAAATTTTAATCATTTCTAATTTAAATATTAGTTAATATTTTATTTTTATTTTTAATTTAATTTTTTATCTTGACAACGGTGGCAGACTTGCCACCGAAACGTCGTTTTTTAATTAGAGTTTTTTGGGGGTTTTTCTTTTATTTTGTTTCAGGCGATCGGCCAGTTCATAGGGTCAATAGGGCTGAACAGGGTCAGCCCGTATACCCTGGGACCAGGACCGAAGCGGTCCCATTCTTTCCAGGCATGTACTCAACAAGAAGACCATCCAATAAATGAATCCGCCTAACCAATATAGAGCATATCTCCAATTGATGTATCACATGTCATATTTTAATTTTTAGTTAAAAGAAAAATTGCATTTTTTCTATTTTTTTAAAGTTTTTTTAAGTAAGCCTTGCAAACAAATGCTTGGACGTTAATACCTGTTACCGTATTTGTAACATAATTTAATATTATAAAATAGTATTTTTTGTTATTACCCTGTGTGTCGATTTGTTGTTTTTGGAGCAATTGTTCTTATTGTTACTGTTGTCTCTATTATTGTTTATTGGTGAATAGTTAATATCTATTGTGTTATTATCGTCGAATATGCCGAGTGGCAATTATAGCCTTAAAGAAAAGTTTAACATGCTAACGTGTTACATTTTGTGCCACAAAACTACTGTAAATACAGCGGAAATGTTTCTTTACACATATCCAGAAAGAAAAACAGCCATGTAATTCCATTTTCTTACAGCAGGCCTGAAATTTAAAAAGCCAGTTTTATCTCGAAAAAATATGGTCCGACGAAAGTATGGTCACTAATCGTGGTATCTTCAACCGTCGCAATACGCATTACTAGGCTCAACAAAATCGGCGTGTTAAGAAAATATCAAAACATCAAAAACGTTTTGGGTTTAATATGTGGTGTGGAATTTAAGGAACTAAAATACCAGGTCCATGTATTAACCATAATTCATTAACTGCAGAAATGATACCTTAATTTATTTATACAGCACAAAATGTAGCATGTTAGCATGTCAAACTTATCTTCATGGCTATAATGGCCATCCTGCATATTCGACCGTAATAATACAATAAGATTTTAGCTATTCACCAATAAACAATAATAGAGGCAACAGTAACAATAAGAACAATTGCTCTAAAAACAACAAATCGACCAACAAGGTAATAAGGAGAAAATATTGTATAATGATATTAAATTATGTTACAAATACGGTAACCCGTTCCCCTAATATTACACGGTTGTATGTGACAATTTTGGAGTTTCGAGAAATAGCGCTTTGAAAAATTGACCTATCACCAACGCATTATTTTAATTTTTTTATGTATATCTTTTTAAGATATTGTTATATTTTGGTTAACATAGGAACACGAGTTATTAATTTTAATACAAACTTTTGATATTTTTGCAAAAAATGTATTTATTCAAAAAACATAGAACTTTGGTATTCACAAATCAACAGTCTTTCAAACTTAGGTAACATAGAACTTTGAATCATTAATTTGGATAAGATGGAAATAGTTATTATTCTTTATTTTTGCGGCTAAAGATGGTTTCATAGTACAGCCTGTCCATTTCTGGGATCCACTTTATCATTGACTTTAAGGCATCGATCTTGTTTTGCGGTAACATAACTGTAATATCGTTTTTTCTTAAATCTAATGGAATAAGTTCGGTTTCGGCAGTAACATGAGAACGACGGACCCTTTTATGTAGGTTTATAACTTTAAATTCATTTGATTCTATTGCAAAAGAGTCCTTATACTTTATCTCATAAAGACTTTTTGTAAATTCTAATGTCACTACCTTTGAAAATGGCACACAATTGTAATTTAATTGGCTCGAGTAAAATTGGAAATCTATAAAGTCCTGCTTTTTCATCTGAATTATTTTATAGGGATTTTTTGGACTTACTTTTACTAGATAACGTAGAAGCGATACTGGTGAATAGAATTCGACTTTCCTTAAAGTCCTTTCAATAGAACTATGAACGGCATCAATTTCTTGAATGCAAGAATGTCCAGGCACTGAGAACTTCATTGTAATCTTTTGTAAATTTTTGTGTGCTTGAATAAGGTGAGTAAGAGCATAACTCATTAAACTATTGCGGTTTTGAGGGACGCAACTGTCACTCCATAAAATTATTTCCGTAAATTCAGGGTGATCTTCTAGTACATTATTTAAAATTTTATAAACCGCGCTAGCGATATCGTTTCCAGTCCTTCCATGCAAATCTTCCGACCATAGAGCACAATATATTTTTTTCCAACAGACAGATGACCGGTCATGTTGTATACATTTAATTTGCTTTTGTAGAAAAAGTTTTTATGTCAGCTTTTGGACACGTTAAAACGTTTTCCAAGTCAAAGCATAGAAGTGGTTTTCCACTCTCCTTATCTTTTTGCTTCTGTTGTTTCATGTATTCCTTTTCTTTTAAATGATTGTCGTACATCCTCTCTTTTTCTTCATCCATTCGGTTCTCTGCCTTTGTTAACTTAATTTCTTCGCAAGTATCACATCTGTCCTTACGTGGCTTAAAGAATGCAATGTTAAATGAATTGCAAAATATTTTTCTGTATACGCAAAATGATACAGGCAATTTTTCTTTTTCATTTGCATACTGTAAGTACATGTCATACATTTTTTAATATTCAAATCAGCTTCCAAATATTCCTTTGTAGTTTTTTTCGACAATAGTGCGATTCTACACGTGGAAACATATTGATATGTTCTTTAACAAAATCTGCATCTTCCTTTAATGTTTTACGTTTTATATGTTTCCCTTGTCTATTTTCAGGAAGGGTGTTTGTAGCCGATTTATTTTTGTGGACCGTGTAAATTGGTTTTTGACTGATGCATAAAGTTCCTGTATAAAATATTTTGCAAACTTGGCATTTTTTGCCATTCATTGAAAAATAGTATTTAAAAGTTCTACCTTTTTAGAATTATACTCATTTTCCCTTTCCTTCGTCTATATGGAGAATCAACTTCTGTAGTATTTAAAATATAATTTCTCTTTTCGGAAGCGGAAAGAGAATAATAGTTTTGAAAAATTTCTTCCCTTTGATGGTCGCTAATTTTACGAGAACATTGTAATGAACATTTCGATAAACAATCCTTCTTATTTTTAATTTTTTTAGCCGGAACAATTTTATTTCTTGAGGAAACATATTCAAGACCTCGATCAAACCTTTCTTTTCTTATATTACATGCCCATTCAGAAACATTACGCTTTCGTTTACGTGTTAACTGCTTTTTCTTTCCTTGTACTTCCTCGTGATTGTCGAAAGATCCTGTAGAATTTATTTGATTTTGAAAAATTTTCTCATTTGGATTTTGATCTATATTCTGGGAGTATGCATTTTCACCGCAGTTTTCCGTACACGTTTTTTTCTCTTGAGTGAAGGAAGACGAACTAGTCTTGAATCTAAAAAGTATATTATATACAATTCTAGAACACTAAATTCCAGATAAAGTGCTATTCAATGGTCCACGTTTTAGAATGGTGTTGCAGCGAGATATTAAATATAAATTTCTAATGAATTTTCGCTGGGATCAGAGGCTTAAGACGCACAATGATAGAGTCAATTTAGTATTTTCTTACTGCAACTCATGTCAAAACAGTTCCACTCTTTTTGTAAAAATAGAAAAAATATATTTCTATTAATTTTTTATTTAAAATTGTAATCTAATACCTGCTCAAATCCGTAGATAAAAATTTACCATTCGATAAAGACGTAGTGGCTGTTGAAGTAATGGTACTGTTCGGTACGTTCAAATGGTTCAAATGCTTATTTTCCAACAAACATTTTGCATTTTTAGAAAGGCCCGAATTACTTCTAGAACAATACACATAATAATTTAAAATAATAAAAATATATAATAATAAATAATAAAAACACATGCACGTACTTACTCGCTTAATTTACCAGAGGACTTATCATTTTCAGTAATATAGTTATGATTATCATCACTACTCTCACTGCTTGTAGAAATTCTGGGAATCTCAATTAACCGGCCACGAATTTTAATTCTAAAATAAAAGCACATCATAAAACAGTAAAATACCTAAACCTAACCAACACAATTCTTTTACCTGGTTTTCCCGATCTTTTATCGTCTGGAAGATACTCTTTATCTTTATCAGAATCATAGCCGTAACCATCACTAATATCATTGTCACTCATTATTTAATTTTTGGTTTAAAACAGGCGTTATTTTAAGTATTGTATTTAGATAAACGACAGCAATAAACTAACCTAACCTCGTTTTTGGCCGCAGTACAAGGTTGTATGTTAGACATTAATAAAGAATAACCGAGTTCTATGTTGTAACATGGGACTATGTTATACTATTTATTAACAAAATTTTAAGCTACAAAGTTGCATGTTGAACATACACCCTTGTTATACAAGAAAGTGAAATTTTGAACATAAACCTTTGGTTTTATTGTAATAATTAAGGTACTATGTTGACTACAGTGTTCCTTTTAGGATCAAAATGTAACATTTTGCACATAGAACTTTGATGTACTGAAAACTAGGAAAGTGCTATAAATGTTACATACAACCTTGTAATATTAGGGGACGAGGTATTAACGTCCAAGCATTTGTTTGCAAGGCCTACTTAAAAATAACTTTAAAAAAATAGAAAAATGCAATTTTTTTTTTAACAAAAAATTAAAATATGACATGTGATGCATTGTTGAATTTGTAATAAAAAATGGGATCAGATACAGGGGGTACTTTTTTCGAGCCATATAAAAAAATAAAGTTGATGATGGTTTCTTGAAAACGTAACGTCGGGTATAAAATCTAAAAATACCATCATGTACTAGTTAAAAAGTGCCAATGAAAAAGTGTTATTAGTTTTTTTATATCTTTTTAAATAAAGTTAGAAAAAATAAAATCGATATAGTCAAATCTTTTACCAAATATCTCAGCAGGCCATGAAAATTTTCAAGTTTTTAAACGGCATGTAATTAAGCTTTAAAAACACAACTTTTTCCTAATTTAACCTAAGCTGTATCTCCAATAGGCACTGAAATTCCCATGCTTAGGATCCCTTATCTTGGACACACTGTATATATGGGCCGAATGTTACCGGATTAACAGAAAAGTTTTTTAAATTAATTTCAAGATTTTTTCACTACTTTTAACTGTCTTTAGGGCTGTTCCTAGCGGGGGTGCAGCTGGTGTGAAAGACAAAAATTAGAGGGCGGCATAAAGTTTTTGAACTTGAAAACAGTAGAATTTTAGGGGGACCTTTTTTTTGCTCTTCAAAATTTTTGTGAAGGAAAAAATACATGTGGAATACTTCAATAAAGGAGTTAGTAATGTACTGTGAAAGTGGGGTCCTTTTTTGCCTCAATTTACATTTATTTTTTCTTCTAGGGGCGGCCAATATGTTTTTGCACCAGGGCGCAAGTCATCCTGGGAACCACCCTAACTGTCTTCTAATACGTCTTTTAATGTATCCGATACATACCTACTTGATATCGAGTTTAATATTTAAAACAATATTTTCCTATCTTTATTGCACTTTCGATAAAATTTACTAGGAGATAACATAATCTAATGAAAATTTTTGACCTAATTTCGGTGTGAAAATTAAGTAGGTACCACTTATCGGTGTTATAAATTTTTAAATGAAATAATTGTCTAAATGACTCATCGCGCGTAAGGAAGTTGATATTGAAAACTTCCTACGCTGTCGCTTTTGTGATATCCATATCAGTTTTTTGTGGAATTTAAATTATACAGATGGTTTTCAGCTTATGTATTATGTATTACATAGTAAGAAAAATAACTGCAACTTTTAAATACAGAATCAGCTAAATAACATAACACATAGGCAATGTGTAAAAAGAGACAATCTAACGTAAATACCTGCATGTAATCATTTCTCATTGGATTAATCACATACCGGGTGATGCATCACCGGGCGGGACATAGGAAATCCCATGTAATTTTTAATGGGGTCAATTATTGGCTCCCCTAATTATTTTAGAGAAAATTCTATTGAAGTTTATTAAAGAGCATGCAAATCTACGTCCATGGTAAAAACTTTCGGTTAACCCGTTTGCTAGTTAGATGCTAATAATATATTTTTAAAAACTAATACCTATATTTTGTTTTAAACACTTAAAAAATTAATGATATTTAGCATGTAATCTATTAGGAACTCATTTCAATATTCCTACTGTACAGTGTTGTTTGCAACGTTGCCTTTCTTACTTCACGGCTCATAGTTTAAGAAGGCTGTGGCTACACGTATTTTATCTGATTTTCAAAATGGAATACTTTATTTTTATCGCAGTAAATTGAGCTGATATTATTATGTTTAAAACGATGTCATAGATTTTCATAGCTGTACTTTAGCTGCTGAAAAATGAAGGTTTTAAAAAGTAAGCAAATTCGAAGAATTTTAAGTACATTTAATCTTATCATGGGTCATGAGAAGTCGTGGGAAAATGTGTGTATTGAGTTAAAGATAAGAAGTATTTCTGCAGTTACAAGAGTCACTAAACCGATTAAAAACTTATCCGTTAGTGTTAGTGATAAGATTTTTGATTATTGCAAAACTTTGTTGTTTGGCAGTTTTGCGTTTTTAGTTTGGCTATATTCGACTGTGTGTTTTTATAAGCAAGGATGGAATTTGGCGTGCGATAATAATAATTGTGACCTGGCAATACCTCCATATTTGCATTTTAACCAAAAATTTTACAGTTTATTTTTTTTAATTTTAAATTATAGCATAAAAATGCATTTAATACTTTTGACATTTCGTTTTTTATAGATAGATTTCATATCCTTTAAACACTTAGCAAAAAATAAAACAACTATTGAACCAGTAACAGATTAAACGATTTTTTCGCATTTCAGGAACTAAGCGGTTATTTTAGTCCCTTATACGAGGGACTAAAGTAACCACTTTTGACATTAACAAGTACAAATACTTTGGCAACAAAATATTTTGCACACTTTCCGAATATAGTCCAAATTGTCTACCATTAGACTTTGTTTTGACATAATTTTTCCTATAATATCTTTTTGTAAAAATTAATGCAGAAGTGCAAAAAATAATATACAGTGCATTTTAATTAAAATGAGCCACCCCGTATATTTTTAACATTTGTATACTTATCAAAAAGTCTCGTCAGTCAAGTCACATTTTTATTTTTATGACATGACAAAATTTACCTATTGTTTGAGGTGTCTCCTCCCTCCTCACTAACACAAACGTCAAAAACTTTAAATGGAAAGAGATCGATCTTAAGCTTTTTAAAATCGGTTTAGTAGTTTTCGAAAAATTCACCACCAAATATCGGAGTCCGTAGTCGGTGGCTCAACCGGATAACTTTATAATTGTTTATTTAAAATATTAAAATAAAATTTGGTATGTAGGTATTAGAGGTGGAGTGAAATAAAATTTTATGTTTTTTTTTTTAGCCTGGAAGTGAAATTTGTCACTATCTCGGTCACTATTACACGAGAAAATTTTTGAAAAATAAAAAAAGTGGTATTACTTAGCATCTTGAGGTGGCCCACTTATTTTGAAAATTAATTATGAGTAAAAATTATTGACTGCAAAAATGTTTGTTTGGTTTTTTAACATTTGAAAACTTTTCTTTTTCATGTCAATTAGAAGTTATAAATTAAAAAAATCACTATTATTGCAATTAAACAACAAAAAAATAACAAGCTTTTTATTAACAACCAGAGTAAAACTTGCATTTGAAATAATCATATTTGTTCAATACCAGATGTTTTCAAAGACAAACAAAATTTAACTCAAAATTTTTTACCTATAATTAATATTCAAAATTAGTGGGCCACCTTAAGATGCTAAGTAATACCATATTTTATTTTTCTAAAATTTTCTTGTTTAATAAGTGACAAATTCCTACCCCAGGCTAAGAAAAAAATATATATTTTTCTCCACCCTAGAGGTATGTCACATAAATGTGCATTGTTTTAGAAATTCAGTTGTTTCCTATCACTTCCGGTTTAGCCGGAAACGATCTTAACTTTCTTATTTTTAATAAGATACCTGGTATATTTTTTACGTCTAACCTGATTTTTTTTTAAATAAATGTTGTATTCTACTGACTGTCCAGGGATGGGGTTGACAAAAGGAAAAATAGACCAAAATTTTAATTTTTCGAAAAATTAATTCTTCATAAAATATTCTTGCTTTTAAAAAGATAGGATTTACCGAGAGAATACTGTTTATTTTGTATACAGGGTTCGCAAAAACTTAAAAAAACATGATTTTTCTCCAAGAGTAAACTACCTTTATTTTTCATTTTTAAGCACAATCTCATGAGGAATATATTTTTAGACTGTTTGTAATCGATAAAAACAATAATACAAAATTTTATTGAATTCCATAATTTGGCGAAATCGCCTTGATCATCATTCGTGTTACAGCCGAAAAATTGTGTTTTGTAGAAATTTAGAGAACGCAGGTGTTTGAAAAGCAAATTATGAGAGTTTTTTTTGTCATTTTGTTACAAAAGTTCAAAATAATAAGTTTTAGATAACTCCAAAATCAGTTTTATTAAACTTTCTAATACCTCTGGAACATTAAAAGTAATTCAAAATGCATATTCTAAATAAACTTAATAAATGATATTTGGGTTAAAATCAAAATAAAGGTAGTTTACTCTTGGAAAAAATCATGTTTTTTAAGGTTTTGCGAACCCTGTATACAACATTAACATTCTTCCTTCGTGAATCCTATTTTTTACAAGCAAAAATTTTAATAATGAATGACTTTTTCAAAAAATGAAATTGTTGGTCCAACTTCTCGCCTCTGGATACAAAGCTACACTTATATAGTATAATAATTTTTTCCAATACATTTTTATTTCAATAATTTAAAGTATGTGTTTATTTTTACTACTTTAAAGACAAAAAGTAAATTAATTTTAGGTTGTTTAATACTACTACTAATTACCCTTAATTAGCACAATTACGTTGAGTATTATGAACGTTAAAAAATTTACGATTAACCCGTTTTTTGTACTAATTGCTGAAAGATAAGACAATGCATTAATTGAGTTCGCTAAGTTAAATTTCGTGTCTTCTAAACACAAAAGTTTATGTATGTTTTTTCAATATTTAAAAAAATTGTTGCATAATGCATAATGTAATGTTTGATTCTTCCAACATTTTTAAATATTGGTTTCTACTCTAGAGGTTGCCCAAACAGCACAAACTTTCCACTGGGCAATTTTCCATATAAGTAAAGCACGGGTCTTGCGATGCTTTATGTCTGCTCCACAACTTAACCATTATTGTTTGGTAGTGTAGTCCAGCTCTGCAGCAAGGTCAAGAAATAGGTGCCAATGGAAAGTTTGTGCTACGGTGTGGATCCACGATACAAAAAAACTTGAAATTTTGGTGTCGTGAGTCAAAATTTTGAAGTTTGTAAAAACACTATTTGTTTCAATATATACTGATTGAATTCAAAAATTGATCTTGGTTTTTAATGACAATCATATAAAACATTAATGTGGTTAATAAATGCATAAAAGTGATACTTTTTTTTGACAGCACGAGCCGTTAGGCGAGAGTGCGGCAATCCCATGAGTAAAAGACACTTATGCATGTTACATACTATATTTTTTGCACGATTGTATAAAAATTTCGCAAAATACCATTTTATACATGTTTTATTTATCTAAACTTAAATTTTAATTTTGCAGCACAGCAACAAAAACTTATAGGCTCCTATTTTTTTTGTAGAGACAATTATCCTCTTTATAACTATGCATTTATTAGTTTAATTTAGAAAATTGTATATACTTACTTTTTGTAGAAATAATATTAAAAACAGTATAAATACCTTTTAATTTTTTAACATCCAAATTATTATTATTAATTTTCAATAATTTCAATTAAATTTATTTGAAAATGTTGACACATGAACTAAAAAGAACTAATGACGAAATCAAAGGCAACTTGACTCTTATCAGTAAGGTTTTTGAAACAAAACACTAATTCAAAGTGTGAAGCAGATTTTTTTATATAAAAATAGTGTGGCGGGCTAGTAGATTTCGGCCAAACTACAAGCTTAATGGAAAAAAGTTAAATTGCAAAGTTGTAGGCAATGTAAAGATGTACAACTTTTGTATTTAGTTTTTTTACATAACCTCACAATTTATGTGAAAATTTAAAAACCAATGTTTTGGTTTTTATTTTTATCTTTTACAGAAACAATTATTTTTTAACAAATTTGGTGAAAACTTACCTTTATTTGTCCCAAATATACTGCAAGTTTTGGTTCTAAAATATTTATTTTTATACATTTTTTTAACTTAATATTGAAAAAGTACCACTTTATTTTCAATCAAAAATTAACGTGTCAAAATATCGGCATTTTATAAGTCGATGGCTTCTTGTTCGTTAAAATCTCTACTTTCTAATGGGGTAAAAAATATACATTACAATGGTTAATGTTCTCAGAAAACACAAAAATTTGGACATGTTATATTCTTGGAGAAAATGTATAGCTGACAAGAAAATGTGTCCACCTTTGGTCCCAATCCCATTATAATAAATCTGAAAACAATAACAATATTCTTAGTATACATTTTGTAATGCTGTTACAATTTTAGGGTGCAACGTTAAATATATTTATTGTCGTTATTTTTAAACCTCATCGATTAAAGGTTAAATTCTCGTAGGCTGCTACCTGTTTAACTCAATTTAATAAAAGTGTGTTAAAAATGACATTAATATATACGCATCGTAAAAGATAGCGAAGCGTATTTGATAACTTTAAAATGTTGTTTAGAATTTCGTTTGTTCTTACATTGTAGTCGACAATTAGCGATAAATTAGCAATTCTGTTTTATACTGAGGTCTCGTTGCAAAAGTAAGCATGATTAGGAGCAAGAAAGTCTTCAGCTCTTAGCTAGACAGCAGCTTTCGATTGCTTTCCGTCTGTTTTTTTCTTTTTGTTATGTTTCGTAGACTAAGAGCTCGGTAAGCGGCAGACCTTCTTCATAATGTTTTAAACGCTGAAAGCATGTCAGTGCATGCTCTCAACATAGGTAAAAAAGCAATGGCAGACTATGAAGTTTAATCTGCAGTGGCAGAAATTTTGGACTTCCTTGGACCATTAGGTCTCTCCCAAAATGTTTTTGTCTGCCAAGGAGGCTGGTGAAACCGTCAAACTAACGGTCCAGCGGGACTGAGATAAATATCTTCTAATAGGGGAACCCGGGTAACATGTCTAATCTAAACGCTCAGCTTTTACAAAATGACGAAGATTAAAGCTTCTCAGTTCACTATCCCTTGGCCCACCCAAGCCAAAGCCACGGCGCGAGGTCAAACCCCGTAGTCCCGCCAGTGCGTCTGGGCTACCCGGGCGGTTGGGAGCACGCACATGACATACCTTTCTCAGCTTTTCAGTCACAAATAACGAAGGTCTGTCGCTCAGACTTAGATTTGCCTCTATACTCTGTTCACAATAAATTGAGAAAAACACCTAAACAATAATTGTATTTCATTGGGGTTTAAAATCAGTAAGAACCATAGTTACACAAATAAAAATGTATTTTATTGGTTTTAAAACAACAGTAACCGGAGTTACTTCGTAGGTATTCATTATCAATTTATAGTGGCCAAAGTAAGTTTCAGACTTATAGAGCCTCAAAGATAGATCTTTGTTAAGATGTCGAATACCTTTCATGGTTTTTATTTATTTTTAACCTTTCTAAAGCTTTCATAAAACATCTTTTAATATGCATACATATCATACAGGGTGTCTTTAAAGGTTAAAAAAATGCTACCACAAATTCTAAAGCTAAAATATGACGATCTAACTCTACTTACCTTAGTCGAAAAGTGAATGACTTCGAAGATAAGGGGTGTGAAAAGTCACCCCATTTTTAAGATATCTTGATTAAAAAATACTTTTCTATGTGACGGTGTTTCAGAATAAGATGCGGATTTTTAAAGTGTGAATTCTTGAGCGATTTTAAAAAGAAAACTTTTGAGATACAGGCCATTTTTTAAAACCTTTATCACCTTGTTTCTCAGCTTGGAGGATTACTATTATTTTTTTAATCACCCAAGTTTAGACCTGGCCATACAGGAAGTGAAATTTTAAATCCACATAACTCAAAACGGCTGATCAAATAAAGTTTTACCAGAAGTTCAATACAAGTGGCTCCAGGAGTTTCGCTGCCTAAAGTTTATAAGCAGATTCAAATTTTTTATCTTTTAAAACCCACTCTAACCGAATATATTAATACACCTATTATTAACAAAATTATTTATCAATACCTATAACCAGATTTAAACTTTAAAACCCTGTATCTCTGGAATTATCCACTTTTAGATCAAGGTAAGTTGGGTTAGATCGTCATATTTTTTAACCTCGACAATTTGTAATAGAGACACCCTGTATAGAATAGTAAACCGAGTAATTAACTTTAAAAATATTTTTGCCAAGCCATAATATAGTCCCAGTGCCAATAATGCAATTCACTTCATGATAATAGGACTTTTAAAACCTTTTTAGGGGGTTCCTTTTGACGAGTCTATACCATGAATATTCATATCGCTATATATGGAAGCGGCGTGTTAACCCAGCCTCTCAATGTTAAATGTTTCTGGGTGTCGAACCGGATTTTATCACCCGTTTTTAAGATATCTTGATTAAAAAATTTACTTTTCTGTATGAGAGGAGTTTCAGAATAAGATGCGGATCTTTGAAAGTGGGAATCCTTGAGCGATTTTAAAAAGATACAGGCCATTTCTAGTCTACCACGAATATTCATACCGCTATATATGGAAGCGGCGCGTTAACCCAGCCTCTCAATGTTAAATGTTTCAGGTATCGGACTGGGCAAACCCGTCACTTTTTTGTTGAACAGTTTACCACAATGTTTTACATTCAATTTTTAAACATTGTGCCACAAATCGTAAGTGTTACAGTCACGAAACCATTAGGCCCATTGACATGTTGTGGGTATCAGATTGGGCGGGTTTCGTTACTATAAACCGTACAATTTTTTGGTACAATGTTTAAAAATTGCATGCTAAACATTGTGGTAAACTTGTCCGACAAAAAGAGTGATGCGTTTGCCCGGTCCAACACCCGAAACATTTGACATTGACAGGCTGGGTTTACGCGCCGCTTCCATATATGACGGTATGAATATTCGTTGTAGATTTGTCAAAGGGAACCCCCTAAAAAGGTTTTTAAAGTGTTATTATCATGAAGTGAATTTGATTTGTGGCCCAGGGGCTAATGGTTTTTATTCTCCCTTTTAATTTATTTGACTGTATTTTTTTAAAGAATCTTTGGACATAAACATTGATTTAAGTTTTTTTATTTTCTAACCTTTTAGACCTTAAAAACCGAAATTGGGTAATATGTTTATCTTTTATAATTTTTTTAATCTTCTAAAGAATTATCTAACTGACTGATTTTATTTTCAGCTATGAACCAGAACTCCATCCCGGTGTTACCTACAAACTCCATAATCCCAAAGCGACTTTGAAGATATTTTCAACGGGAAGTGTCACAGTCACAGGTATGTCGCATTGTTGAAATCACGTAAGGTGTAAAAAAACATTACATAAGCCATAAAGAATACTGAGAAATAACAGTTTCGTGAATAAACTATTTATTTTGGCCGTTAGCGCCGTTTGAATGTGTTTTTCATGAAGTTATTGCTCCATATTTTGAATGTTATAGTAACATCATATTTAATTATGCTGATATTACGAGGGGACTCAAATTCAGGATATCTCAACTCTATGTTTTTATACACGAAAGAACTTCGCTCCTGTATAAGATACAATAGTAGGGTGAGCTCACGGTAGCGTAAATGGGGATTTGACCGTCGAGCGGCATAGAGACCTATTGAAAACTAAAATTAAGCAACTGCAACGTTGCAGTTGCTACCTTAGAACATTTAGACATTTCACAATCAAGTTTTGCTTTCTGTTGTTTGCAGTTAATCATCCTATTTTTAAAGAATTTTCATGATTTATGGGATGAATGTAATAAAAATAAGAAAGATGGTTGAGTTACAACTAGTGTTAAGCGTTTAAGTGGTTGCCATCATGGATTTCGTTAGAAAATTTAACATTGATAGCAAAACGCTCAAAGTCAATTATGGTTTATCTGCAGTTCTAGTCTAAATAACAAAGAAGCTACGCTTTATGGCTATATATAAAGTTTCTCGAAACACTGACTATTATCCTGCTTTGTGTTATTTAGGTTGTCAGACAATGATGCCTCACATTTTGTTCGGATCGTATCGGATTACATATTTTTCGTTATCGTTAAATCATTTTTTTTAATTAAAAAAGCCAAGCTCGAGAATGTCAAAACGCTTTTTAACAACTTTGAAGTCCTCCGTTTTCTTTACGTCACTCTAAATTGTCAGATTAGTGGCATATACACTGTTAGGACTCTTCAAAATGATATCCTTGTAAAACATTTGCCTTTATTAATTTGCCAGGGGCGGACTAACCCATTGTGTATGGGTTAGTGTTAATTATTTTTACCCCTGTATTATAAAGAAATGAAATAAGTATTTTGGGTAGCTTAAATCCTTAGCTGAAAAAAGGCACTCTTGTTAGATGTCGATAAATTAAAGCGTTTTCGACAACTGTGGTTTTAAATCTCTGGAGGTTCGTCGTAACAACGCTCTTTTACTTTTTCTATTTAAACTTATTAATGGTTTAATCGATAGCGGCGAACTTCTGGGATTAATATCCTTTCTGGTACCAACTAGACGTACAAGGCGTTTTCAGCTGTTCTTCGAAAACACACATAGAACTAAATATGGACAGTGCGCGTTTATTGACTGAATGGTGCATAATTATTACACTTTCTATGCTAATCTGGACATTTTTAATTTAAGATTATCTTCACTTAGACGTATGCTAAATAGTCATATTACATAATTTGTTTTTATGTGTTCTTTAATTGTTCAAGTTTAGGCTATATTTATATGTTTTCGTTATATTTATATTTTTATTTTAAATCTTTCAACTTTAGCTTGTACCATTTAGAATGTTTTTATTCTGTAGTGTACATTTGTAAATAAATAAATAAATAAAAAATAAATAAAAACAACTTTTTGTTTAGTAGGGACATCTAAAAACAATAGGGTATTCGGTTAAAAATGGTACTAAAAGATTTTATTTTTATTTTTACGAAACTAAAAAATAATGTTGCAAAATTGTGAAGGGTCCGATAACACTGGGGAACAAATTTCAACTTTTCTTTTGTTCCCTGATCAAACCCAAGTTTTTAGATTCAACTTATCAATATAATACTGTTACTGTTACAAATATATATTTATATATATATATATATATATATATATATATATATATATATATATATATATATATATATATATATATATATATATATATATATATATATATATTTATATTTTTATTTTAAATCTTTCAACTTTAGCTTGTACCATTTAGAATGTTTTTATACTGTAGTGTACATTTGTATATAAATAAATAAAAAAGTAAATAAAAACAGCTTTTTGTTTAGTAGGGACATCTAAAAACAATAGGTCATTCGCTTAAAAATGAGTACTCAAAAGATTTTTTTATTTTTCACGAAACTAAAAATAATGTTGCAAAATTGTGAATGGTCCCGATAATCTTACGATATTATTAAGGCTAGGAAATGCATAAAATAAGAGGAAGTACCTTTTTTTTAGCTAAAGGTTTAACCTACTTAAAAATGTTATTTTTATTCCTTTATTATACAGGGTGTAAAAATAATTAGTACTATTGTGTAAGGGTTAGTCCGCCTCTGGCGAACTAAGGAAGGCAAATGTTTTACATGGATACCATTTTAAGGAGTCCTAACTGGTAATTATCATAATAAAAAATGATTTCATTATATCAAGTGATATAAAAGTTATTTAAGAAAAACCTATTTTCAGTGGCGTCCTTTAAGGACACACATCTCTGTAAAGAGGGTCTTTAGTAAAATATTTTATATGAACTTGTCACATTCTTTTTATGTGATCTATATGAATCCGAGAGATTGCCCTCATATTCTTGAACACCGTGTATTTTTGTTTTTTACGATCGGCTTTGTATACGGGGGTCATAATACACCTTCGTAATACACTATTGGTTTATTATTGCTAGTTTTTAGGTGAAGTAAGTAAATATGTATCTAAATAAACTAAATAGCTGAACTACCTTGTATTTCTTACAATGGAAGGTAATTAATTACATGTTATCGTATTATGTGTCACTTTGACAGTAAAATTATTTAAAAGTAATTAGAACCAAAATATTTATTTTTTTCTTACTGTTAATGAGTACAGTGACATATTGTTGATATCTCAAAAACCAGCATTAATTGATGTATACCTAGTTCACTTTACATTTTTAATGTAAAAATTAATAATAAGTCCAAATTTGTTAAAATATACGGGGTGTTTTTTGTTGGATGTAGCAAATTTCCATTGTTAAATAATATTTCTATTGCCGTACAGTCATTTTTTTGAATATAAATGAATAAAGATTAAATTAAAAAGAAAGATTAAATTTTAAAAATATTAAAAATAATTTACAGGCAATGATCTTAAAATATCTAAAAAAACTTACATTTTTGGAATAGGTAATATTGAAATGTTGGTTGGGTAATGACAAATACCCTGTATAAGACGTGTGTGGTGAATTTTCTTTTAGGGATTTATTTTCCAATCCTTGGTGTTTTGAAACACAACGTTAAGTATGATTAATAAATAATTAATTTGTTTTCGATTATAAATAATTTTTGGATATCTCCTTTTTACGAAAGTTTTAGTAAGTTATAAGTGCTAATATCGCGATGAATGTGCGTATAGATGAGCCCATATTTAATTCATTCTGAAAGCGATGCCGCCAAGTACACAAAAAATGATAAAGTAAACAAACCTTTTCAAATGCACATAGCCTCGGACAGAGCCTGATTACATATTTTTAGATAAATAATAAAAAATACATTGCTAAAACACGTGTCATCTACTTACGAAACATTCTCTTATTTCGCCTCTGCCTACTTTAAAACCGGTGGCACGTGGCGTGGTACTAGAAACTCATCGGGTTAAATATTTTTGCTGCAATAAATCATTGTTCACAAAAGGGTTTCTTTACTTTATCATTTTTGTGTACTTGGCGGCATCGCTTTCAGAATGAATTATATTTGGACCCATCTTTACTATATGCAAAATGTTATGCTGAATCCGATTCTGTAGAGAAAAATAGGTTAGGTTACAATTTATCAAAAAAATTTTTGGGTACACGCCAAAGGCGGTTAAAAACCAAAATATCCAAAAAAAGTTTAAAATAAGTAAATAAAAAAACTAAAAATTAAAATTGTTGTTAAAATAAAATTATTTTTTGAAAACCCTTTGACATTTAATGTCAAACGGTTTTCAGAATCTCCTTAAAAAGCTAAAAATTTTAAAAAAATTTAACCTAAACAATAGTTAGTTTTTAAATATTTTATTTTAATTCAATTTTATCTTGACAACGATGGCAGTTTTTTATTTACTTATTTTAAACTTTTTGGATTTCTTGGTATTTTAACCTGTCTTGGCGTGTACCCAAATAAATAAAATCTATTAAATGATTCCGCCAAACCAATACAGAACATATTTTCAACTAAGTCAGCGATTCCTAAATTCTTTGACAGCTTGGTTGGACCAGTTGAGTTGGTCTTGCCGTTGGACCACAATCAGTTTGGCTTTTCTGATAAAAAAATCAACCACTGACAACTTGGTACAATATCAAGTTGACTTGTTGGACGCTTTGGAAAAACGGGCTGTTGGCTATTAGATTTGTTCCACATTTGGTAAACTGCATTGCAAGTTTTTAAAGGGCCGAACCCAGAGTGTAAAAATTAATAATTTTGTTTCTAACAGTTGAGGTTTCTTCAGGTGTGCCTTAGAGGTCTCACTGCGCACCTCTGTTTGTGAACGATGGTTGTAATGGGCTGCACCATTCTAAGGTGTGTCTTTTCGCGGATGATTTAAAAATGTACAGAAGGATGGAGTGTCAGGGGGATGCAGTAATGCTTCAGAGGACTTAGATGCTCTATGGGAATGGGCACTGAATAATAATCTTCTACTTAATATCGGGAAATGTAATTATATTAGTTTGTTTAGGGGTACGAAGAAGTATTAATCTTACGTTATAGATAATAAAAGCTTGGGCTATGTTAACAAAATTAAAGATCTTGGTGTTTGGTTTACGGAAAATCTTAACTTGGCAAAGCACATTAATATGGTTAGTCTTAGGGGTATGAGAATGCTTGGTTTTGTCCATAGAAGCTGCTCTGAATTCTCACTTGACTTCGCCAGACTTGTACTGCTCCTTGGTTAGGCCAATTTTGAAATATTTTACTGTGGTATGGTCACCACAGTATGCTATTCATTTTGATATGCTGGAGAGGGTCCAGAACAAATTTATGCGGTTTGCCGCATACAGTCTGGAGTAAGGATGGAAAATTGCCACCGCTCCGATTTACTGAAAAGACTAAGACTAAGTCTACACACACTTTACAGCATAGACGTCAAGTTTATGATCTCTGTTTTGTGTTTAAGCTATCTAATGGTCTCATTGACTGTCTCGACCTTCTATCACTTGTTCAACTTAATGTCCCCTCTCGTAGTCTTCGGAATTTTAATTTATTCCATATCCGCCCTCATACCACAAACTATGGAATGCACTCACCGATGGATAGAGCTCTTCGAGTGCTGAACACTTTGGTACACAAGTGGAGGTTTTTAACTGCACGTTGTCTCAATTTAAGTCTAAGAATAATCATATATAGTTCCTTAATAAATTAGTACTTTACTTGCAGCTGTGATCTTTTTGTGATTTGTATATAAAAATATTGTTGATCTGATTATATGTACCTGTTATTTATTAGTTAGTTATCTAATTGTAACTTAATTTAATTTTGTAGTTTTTTTGTTCAATATTTGTAACAGTCTTTGTAAAATGGGGAATCCCGTAAATTTAATAAATAAAATAAAATAAATAAATATATTCATCAGAAATTTTCGAGCGTGTCAGATTAAGATAGGGTGAGTAAATTACATACTAAAAAATGGATATTCCACAAATCTGACAATTTGAGAGTGACGTAAAGAAAGCGGAAAAAACCTAATTTTGTTTGGAAGGAAATAATTATAGGATAACTAAAAATATATCTGACAATTTCCACAAGCCGAAATAACAACAGTATTTTTTGACATATTTAAAGTCTATAGCCTTTTTCACCACCGGTAAAAATGTATACACTAAACATTTTTTTTAATTGACCGGAATATTGAATTTTCCACTCAATTTTTAAGCGGAAAAATGCTATTTTACAGGACTAATTTACTTTCCGGTCCGTAGTTTACTTTCCGGTCTCTCATTTACTTTCCGGTCCCTGATATCAAAAATCCTGTTAGCCATGACAAAAATTGTCAGAGTTCAATTGTTACTATTTGACAGTTCAAGATATTGTAAAGTAAAGAAAGCATCATTTTGCCAAAATGGAGTCAGACATGGAAAATCCAGATGAAATAATTGAAGCAGCGTCCAAGGTGACTTTCAATTTATTGCCCACTAAGAGTAAAGAAAGGTATGAACGAAATTTTGATACATTTTTAAACTGGTGCAACCATAAAAAGTCAAGCAAATTAATGAAGATGTATTACTAGCATTTTTGGAGAAAAAGTGAAAGTTTAAAAAATTTACACAGTTTTTTCCGGTCAATTAAAAATAGCTATTTACGTTACTAGACCGGAAAATGGTATTTTACGGGTCGACGAAAAACATTTACAGGGCGAGCCGTAGGCGAGTCCTGTAGTTTTGAGGAGACCCGTAAAAATTACTTCCGGTCGAGTATCGTACATAATTTTTTAATTGACCGGAAAAAAACTGTAAATCTTTAGTGTTATATTTAAACGACAATAAGGACGCTGCTTCAATTATTTCATCTGGATTTTCCATGTCTGACTCCATTTTGGCAAAACGATACTTTCTTTACTTTACAATATCTTGAACTGTCAAATAGTAACAATTGAACTCTGACAATTTTTGTCATGGCTAACAGGATTTTTGATATCAGGGACCGGAAAGTAAATGAGAGACCGGAAAGTAAACTAGGGACTGGAAAGTAAATTAGTCCTGTAAAATAGCATTTTCCGCTTAAAAATTGAGTGGAAAATTCAATTTTCGGTCAATTAAAAAAAAATTATGTACGATACTCGACCGGAAATAATTTTTACGGGTCTCCTCAAACTACAGGACTCGCCTACGGCTCGCCCTGTAAATGTTTTCGTCGACCCGTAAAATACCATTTTCCGGTCTAGTAACGTAAATAGCTATTTTCTTCTTATCATCTAAGCTTGGAACCGATTGTACCTCGATGACTCTCGAGTAAATCCCCATTTAGCATCGTGGGCTCCCCTACTCTTACATGTTTTTAGGAAATATTTTCCAAGTAATTTGAAATTACGTTTCATAAAAGTCAGTGGCATAATTAAATATTTATTTAACTAATAAAATATCGTAACTAAAAAGATTTTTGTTGTAAATTTGTTTATTTTATAGAAAGGAAGGGATTAATCAGATAATTTATATGCAACTTGAGAAATTGTTATGACTGTACTATGTGTTTGGGAGCTAAGACATAAATAAAAATTAAAGCCATTAAGTAGCCAGACTTTGTAGTATAAAAATAATTATCGACTATAAATAAATGATGTGTTTTTGGAAGTTCTTGTCTAATGGAAAACTTTTTAATTACCAACTTTACAAAAAAAAACCTCTTTTTAAAAAAGCGCTTGCTTGGTGAGAAAATGAATTTCTACAATAACATTATTTATAGGTTGGATGTATAGTTTACATATTATTAAAACTCGTCGGCTATATTCCCAAAACTAATAATTGTAAAGACTTGCTTTACAACAAATTTATAACAAAACTGTCCAAGAGAAATTACTATAAAGTATTTTTAGTTGTCACAAGTGTTTGTTTATTAGATTCATAAATGACTGGAAAAAATTTAAAAAAGAAGAATATTAAAAAGAAAGCTGTACAGCCGTGTGCAAAATTGTCAAAATTTTACAGCTTTTATTTCATAACTCATCGTTTGGAGTGCAGAAATAATAAAATAAAAATCATAGGACCTTTTCTGTAGGTAATCATAACTTACGTTATCAAGGGTTACCTTAAAATATACAGGGCGTGTCATAAAGAAGTTGTGCAGTTTTTTCTTGAATTCCAAATTTTAAACGTGCGGAATTGATTTGGGTGGAATGAAAACTCTTTATTTCACATTTTGAGAGAAATTTGAAAAACAACAATTTTATTTTTCAGCTGTCATAAACAAAGTTGAGAGGTTACATATTTTCTTAATTTTCGCATGAAATATGCAGACAATCGGAAAATAAAATAATTTTTGCATTAAAAAAAAAATCGATTGCTATAATTTGCATAACAGAACTTTTTGAAACCAACATCCAGCTTACAAATGTTCCTGTGAAATGTATTTTCTTGCCAAGCAGGACTTTTTGTGAAAAGGGCCTATTTTTAGTAGATTATTAAGTAATTAAAAAGTTTCCATTAGGTAAGAACTTCCGAACACACGCTGTGTAATATGTTTATTTTAAAGAAAAATACTTTTCTTGCTCATCAACAATATCTTTATTGGCATGGGTTTATTTAAATAGATTTTTCTTAAATTTTAGCTCCCAGTGTAGCAGACGTTCAAGCAGCAATAGAGCACATCTTTCCCTTAGTATACGAGTTCCGTAAGGAACAGATCCAAAGAAGAATTAGAAGCCTTGGCCAAAAAGAAAATGAAGCAAGGATTGTACAGTGACATAGACCCCGCGTTGGCAGGTAAAAATATAAAAATAGTATAATTATTTTTATGCATTTAGATACAAAAAAACTTAAAGCTACATTAGATTGGTAGACCGGTGCCGAAGCCTTTAAAAAAATTAAAAAGTGAAAATAAATTATAATAAAATGGGACCCACTGAAAAAGTAAGGAATATAACAAAATTTATATAAAAAATAAACTCCAGGCGATCTGAGGTCGGGAAGGGGGAAGGAGGGAGGAGTTAAAGTGTAAAATACAGTTTTTCTAGATTTTTGGTCAAACTACAAGTTTAATGGAAAAAAGGTAAATTGCAAAGTTGTAGGCAATGTAAAGATGTACAACTTTTGTATTCAGCTTGTTTTTACATAACCTCACACTTTATGTGAAAAATTTTAAAAAAAGTTTGTTTTTTTATTTTTATCTTTTACAAAAACAATTATTTGTTCACGAAATTTGATGAACACGTACCTTTATTTGTCCCAAATATACTTAATTGTTTTGGTTGTAAAATATTTATTTTTATACATTTTTTCGACTTAATATTTTTTAAATACCCTTATTTTCAATCGAAAATTCACGTGTCAAAATATCGGCATTTTTCAAAAAGTCAAATGTCGTTTGGTTCGTTAAAATCTCTACTTTCTAATGGTGTAAAAAAACTATATATTACAATGGTAAATGTTCCCAGAAGACGCAAAAAATCGGATCCGTTTTATTTTAATCATTATTAAAATGAGTCGTCAACTTTTGAAACCAAAAAAATATATATAGAAGGACAAAACCAATTGAAAATTGTAGAGTAAATGACACAACTAAAAGTAAAAATAAATTACAGGAAATCTGAAGCCGGGAAGTGGAAGGAGTTTTTAAGGGTAAAAACGTTTATGGAAATTCATTTTCTGAGAAAACCCACCGTGGTAATGTATACTTATTTACACCATCGGAAAGTAGAGATTTCAACGAACAAAAAGCTTACCGACTTTTTTAAAATGCCAATATTTTGACACGTAAATTTTCGATTAAAAATAAAGGTACTTTTTCAATTTAAGTCAAAAAAATTTATAAAAAAAATATTTTAAGCCTAAAAATTACAGTATATTTGGGACAAATAAAGGTACGTTTTCACCAAATTTTGTGAAAAGATAATTGTGTTTGTAAAAGATAAAACTAAAAAACCAAAAACATGGTTAAAAAAATACATAAATTTTGAGGTTATGTAAAGAAAGTGTAAATACAAAAATTGTAGATCTTTTTATTACTTAAAACTTTTTTCATGAGACTTGCAGTTTGACCTAAAATCCAGAAAAAACGATTTTTCTACATTTTAATCCCCCTCTTTCCCCCTTCCCGAACTCAAATCGCCTGGAATTTATTTTTCCATAAATTTTTGTAATATTTTCTACCTTTTACAATGGGTCTCATTCTACTATAATTTTTTTGTTTCAAAAATTATCTACCCTGGTCTATGGGTCAAAAATTGTTTTCTTTTTTTTTCTGAAAAATTTATCGAAAATATTGTTCATGGTGACAAAAAATATATCGTGAAGGTTTGAGCCCTAATAATAATATTAAGAGGTCTATCATCTTTAATTTCGATTTTTCATTTCTACTTCAATTTTTGCGTCAAAGCTGCCTAACAGTCGAGGTAAGAAAAAATCACCTTTACATTAGCAAAGTTGAGGGCTCGCACTTCCGGTTAAACCGGATGTACCACATAAAATCTGAAACATCAGAAATCTGCATCCTATCTAACCATAAATTCGATTAAAATTTCAAAACCGAGTAAAACTTAGGAAAATATCAGGCTTGCTAGTAATTTCGTGGGCACCGGGTTTTACCTAATATACTACTAACTATTGATCAAGGAGATAAACTTTTTAATAAGGAGTGCTAAGTTTTTTATATTTGTACGAAAATATGGGTTATGTTAGTGACGTCACCCTTTTGTCATAATTTTTGTTTTACATGAAAAAATAAACAAATACTTGCATATAATAAAATAAAATCACTTAAAAAAACATTAAAAAATAAAAACGTAAATTCCCTTTAAAAAATTTTCAAGGGTCAGTCACTGTTTACACTGTTTACAGGTATAAAATTATCTTTAAAAGCACTACTAATAACTACTAATTTTAACTATAAATAGTGAAAACTAAACTAATATAGAAGTCCAATAACTAAAAACCACGAAAAAAGCTTCCCAGTACCATTGTAAACAAAGAATTACGGAAACGATTACGTCACAAAATTTAGTGAACATATGCTTAAATGGGATCGAGCGCTCCTTATTAAAAAGTTTATCTCCTTGACTATTGATGATCAGTTTTTTTACAATTAATGAAGTTGTAAAAATAATTAACTAATAATAATATTTTCTTGTCTGAA
This sequence comes from Listronotus bonariensis, assembly GCA_014170235.1. Classification (NCBI taxonomy): domain Eukaryota; kingdom Metazoa; phylum Arthropoda; class Insecta; order Coleoptera; family Curculionidae; genus Listronotus; species Listronotus bonariensis. The sequence goes on from JACEGR010004206.1 coordinate 47,155, forward strand.
ATATTACATGCTACATTTCTGTTTTTATTTGTCTCGTAGGAGTACAAGATGACGATGAAGACATGGAAACAGACGAAGAGAACTGGGGCGACTAAGGAAAACAAAGACAGATCAACTTTGCGTTCCGATTTTGTTTTGTTTTTCTGTGCAGGAAGCGAGGTTAGAATGTTTAGTTATCTATAATATTGTGATTGGTTACAATAACGTGATTTTGATTTACGATTGTGTTTGAAGAACCGACTTGTTGGCAGAATATATTTTTGGTTTGATGTTGTTTTCAAAACGTTGCGAAGCAATGTTTGTAGATCGGTCATTGTGTAAAGAGACAATTGTAGTTCATTTTTTTCGAATCTGTCACTGGTCTTTTCTGGGTGCCACTTTTTAATTTTTCTTTTTATTTTTATCAATATTTAGTAAGTTAGATACAATATCTTTTGATATATCGAGAGTATTTCTGTTGTGTGGCCTATTAGATATTTATAACTAAAGCATAGTACATGACAAAAGTATAGTTTTTTTACAAAGAAAAGTAGGTTTTTTTGTTTAAAATTTAATTGTTACTTAAAAATAATACATATAAAAAAGTCAGATTGTGGTTCTTCATTAAATTAAAAATCTGCAAAACCCTGTCAAATGAATTTGACAGCAGTATCAAAAGTCAAATTGAATCAGAATTAAAACTAAAACCTTGATGGACTCGTTTTTGTCACTAGTAAACTTTGAAAATGGTTGCCAATGATATTTTAGTTTTTACCTTCAAGCTTAAAAGTCATAAAACATAAAAAATTATCCTCAGTAAGTTAAGTTTTGATTTTCTCTGTATAAATGTCTTGTAGGCCACTACCACAAAGATATTGTAACCATTTACTGAAAAAAATATATACAGGCAATTTCAAAAATAATTGTAAACCTTTTGACAGGATCATTACTTTTGAAACACCCTGTATATAACTGTTTAACGAGTAATTTTACAATATTTTAGGTAAACTGCACTGTTGCAAAATGGCTAGTCAGATCCATAATTTTGACTTTTTCTCAGTTATTTATTGATATCTATGAGACTGCGGAAATTTTATGTTTTCCTTTATTAACGAATAAACTGTACTGTTATAACTTGTTTGACTTTTTTTAAATTATTTATAGTATGAGTATGATAAAAGCATTTATGTGAATGTAAACTAACCTATCAAATTGCGAATTTTGTAAGTTTTATTTGACTAGTATTACCAACCCAGTTTTCTACCATAAATCCTATTTTTTTTTTAATATTAGTACTATATTGCTATATACATTTAGTACTGAAATTTTAGGATTTTAATCATTTTAATATCTTCAAATAAAAAGTGAAGTATGTATTAAACAGGGTGTCCCGAAAACATGTATACAAAAGTTTATGATGTCAACATTTTCTTAAAAATTTGCCACTTTTTATTGGATAAATGAAATATATTATTGCTAAATTAGCCTTAATTGAACGATTTAAACATAAAAACAAAACACATAGTTAATTATATTTGACAGAGTCATAAATATACTGCCATTTTTCCTTAGTTAATAAAAAGAATTTGTTTAATTTTTTTGGTTAAAGTTTTTTTTATGATTACTTTGGTCAAATAAAACTTAATAAATTTTCGATATTTGTAGTTTAAACATAGGATTTTGCTTTGTTATTTGCTGCTTATTACAGTGTAGAAATTCAAAATTGTGAACAGGTGGTAGGGAACCATTTTAATTTGACACATTAAATTAGTACTGTGCAATAATTTTCTGGTAATGGTAACCAAAATTTACCAAAAAATGTGTCCAAATGATGATATTTGACCACCAAAGGTGCGACGCCATTCAATTTTTTTCAATTAACCAAGCCTTCCTTCGAAAATTAAGAAATGTAAGATGTGTGATGTTTTTGTTAAAAACTTTTAGAATAATGTTTACAACAAAAATTAGATAGGTATCATTCTATAAAAGACCTTTGACTATATTGTTTCTAAAAAATTTTAATAGGGTTTATTTGATGATTAGTTTAAATTTATAGAGTTAAAGAATTGACTATTAATTTCCAACTGAAAAATAGTAATCAACAAAAAAAAATCATAGTTTTTTGCATTATCTTTTGGCTTCTGAAGATTTTTGTGAGGACCTCTATATTTTACCAAAAAAATCATGCTGTAAGAGAAAACACACATCTTTTGGTCTTTTTTAAGACCGTGCATATCTTAATTCTTATTATAAACATTTAAACAAAATAAGGCCTGGTCTAAAACTAAAAGTTACCTCTTATTTATGCGGTGCGCGTCGTACCTCTTAGGTAGAAATGATACTCAATTGATATTTTCGAAGAGGTTCGATTACCTCGCTACTGCCTTAATTTTTAAAACTTTTCGCACTTTTGTAAAATAATTTTAGTAGTACAAATTATGATCCAAAATTTTTATCCCACCACAGAGCCTAGTTTTTGTATAGTTTTAGACAGTGAAAGTTCTAGGAATTACTTTGTCTTGTAGTTTGGTTTTTGCAGAAGGATTCCACTCACGATTAGAGGAATCAACCATATGTATATACAGGTTGTGTCACAACTTATCCGAAAAACCGTAAGGGCTAATTCTACAATAAAAAATATGAAAAGAACTTCAAATGAAATATGTCCTAAATGTCTTAGTTTTGGATATTTTGAAAAAATTGGGGGACGCTTCCTATGCACGAAAAGACATTTTTTGGCATACAAGAAAAAAAATTTAGCAGTGTCGTACATGAGGAGTTAGGCTAAATATTTTTGGTGTATCACCAGACTGGCCATAGGAAATTTTGATTCTTTTAAATATTGGTTCCCATATTGATTTTATAACAAAATTGTATTAGACCATTTTGAAGACGTTAATAAGAAGAGAGAGAGACACACTAAATTTCGTTATTTTCTAATAAGCCAATTAAATTTTATTTTAATATTTGCAAAATCGTTATATACATGACACATACCGTAATGAATCCACCAGTAATGAATAAATAATAAAGAATAGCAAATAGAAAGTAAAACGTTAATTAAAAAACTGATAAAACATTTTTTATTAGTGATGGATTCATTAAGGTATATATGCAACGATATAAGAAACGTATTTTTTTAATAACATTTAATTCGCTTATTAGAAAATAATGGAATTCAATGTGTGACCTTATATTATTAACGTCTTAAAAATAGTCTTATACAATTTTGTTGTAAAATCAATAAGGCAGCCAATATTCAAAGGTATAAAAATTTACATAGGATTTTCTATGGTTCTGGTGTTGCACCACCTGGTATGTCCTTTTTAACCTAAAAATCTGATTGAGAACCCCAAAACATAATCATGTACGCTGAATAGAAGAAAAAACAACTACTCTGAGGTATCTCTTTATTCTTAAAAATATGTGCTATATTTTTCCTTTTAAGACATTGTTTTTAGGTTATGTTTAACAAAATTAAATCAATGGTTTTGTCAATATGTTCTGAAAGGACAGTCTTTTGCGAGTATGCAGGGTGATAAGTCATAAGTCGGCACTATTGCTAACTTCCTAATTATTGGAGAACATCGGGTTTTAGATTACAAAAAATGTACTTTTTTAAAATGGAACACCCTGTATTTTATATCACCATTCGAAAGATCTATAAAGAGCTTTAAAAAAGTCCACGTGTTATATCCAAATTTTAATAGTTTCGGAAATATGGCCATCCTTGGGAATTTCATAGTAAACTGGTATTTTTAAATAGAACACCCTGTATATTGCATAACCATTAAATAGATACTTTAAAGAGCTTTAAGAAAATACCACATTTGATATGTCTATCTACTAAGTTTGGTGTCGAAGATAAAATAGACACTATAATATCTGCTATTTTTAGATTTGGATGGCCATATTTCCAAAACTATAAAAGGTAGACATATGAATCCAAAACTTTAAGAGTTAGACATATCAATTGTTGTATTTTCTTAAAGCTCTTTAAAATGGTAATGTAATATACAGAGTGTTTTATTTAAAAATGCCGGTTTCTATTAAATTCCTGAGAATGGCCAGATCTATGAAACTATTAAAAATTAGATGTATCACATGTGGACTTTTTTAAAGCTCTTTGATAGATTATTCGAATGGTGATAAATATATAGGGTGTTTCATTTAATAAAAGTACATTTTTGTAATAAATCGAAAACCCGATGTTCAATTGTTTTTCGGTTGGCAGCACGTTAATCAGCGAAAAAGTACTAGAACTTTACTAATTTACCCGATTTCGTTTCTCCAATAATAAGAAAAATAGCAACAGTGCCGACTTAAGAATGATTACCCTGTATAAGTGTAGATATCTGTGATGAAAAATAAGCAAAATAAGTGTTTTTGATTCAAAAATCCAATATGCATAAATTAATATATTGGAAATCGTAATTCCTAGTACTACACACTGGTTTTAGATTACTTTATAAAGTTTGTACCTTAAACTTTAAATTAGTTCGCCTAGATCGTAGCTTTAGAGGAAAAAATATAAAATAAAAAAATAATATATGTGAATGTCATGTAGTTCTATCTATTGACTGACTTTTTTTTAACTTAAAAAACATACCTGTCGTTTATAAACGTTATTTTTTTAAATATTAATTTCATCCTACTAGTTGTAAATACGTCGAACTGAATCTCTTTACATATTGTATAACTTAAGTAGGTTGTTCAATAAGAAAAAGCGGACCTTTATCTAAAAGTTTCTTTTAGATATTTATGACCTTATATAATGTACAGGGTTTGCCGAATTTGTGCTATTTCTTTGAAGCGTCGAAAGCTATATAAAAGAAGTTATTCATATTTTTAACAGTTTCCGAGATCCCAGTAGTGAGGTTCCTATTTGGTACACCCTGTACATAGTATGTGAAGTGCCAAATAATGTGTTGCTATTTTTTTAATGCTTTAAAGATCTGCGTTGGAAAGATACGTTACTTGGTTGAAATATTTGAATTTAGTAGAAGCCTGATGGGTCACAAAATATTGTCAAATCTGATTTAAGTTTCTTTATACAGGGTGTTTGTGAACTGTGTTGCCAAACTGCTATGATAGAATCATCTCATTAAAATAAAAAAAAAGTTCATATTAACATGAGTCCACAAATCCTTTGTTGTATCCTTTATCCAATTTGGCAGCGGTGTCTATGACATTTAGTTGCTAATTTAGCACTAATTTGTTTAAATTTACTACGTCCAGTAGTGTCTCAAGGGACTCCTGAACAAATATTTCTGACAAAAAAAAGTATACCACTGGCTATAAAAATATGTGTGAAATTTAAACAGGGTGAGTTTTTTTTGATGTATAGTGAAGGGATTTTAGAAACCGCTGCAGCTACAAAGATGGTTAAATAGGGAAAGATTTGTAGTTTTTAGAGCTTTGTTTAAATCTCTTTTGTTACGTCCAACAAAATCATGGCTTACTAGATATTTTTAAAAAATTGTTTTTCCAAAATTTGTTTTTTCTCTATAGCTCAGTTAATATATGAAATAGAAAAAAATGTAAATAGAAAACTTGTAGATATTTATCTTCTTAATAGCTAGGTGTAATCTGATATTTAATGTATTAGTCCTTTTTTGAGCTACGATATAAACTTGAATTTTTTTTAATGGAAACCATAGTTGGCACTACAGTTTACTAACACCAGGTACACTTCTGGAGAAAAAAAACTAACCAGACAAGCAAAATTTTGTTTAAATTTAATCTTAAATACCTTTTTGGTTTTTTGACCAATTTCAGTTATCTTTTGGTCCATTTGCAGCTTCGTTTATCAATATTATTATTTAATATGGGAATTCCAAAAAGTTTTATAGGATTGAGTATTATACAGGGTTGAGCCAAATGTTGCATTTTGACTCAAATTTTCGAACATCCTGAGAAACAATTTAACGTCATAATGGTTTACCAGTGTAATGGATTTTAAAGCCCCATCTTGGCTCTTCCATGTATAACACCTAATCATATAAAACTTTTGGAAGAAGCTACCACTGGACGAGAGGATAATTAAAATCAGTCAAAAACCTAAAAGTTAACAAAATTTTCTTTGTCCGGTTTTTTTTGTCCAGGAGTGTATATTACTAATTTAAAAATAAAGATTTATATACATTTTTGATAAACTATATTATTCTACTCGTATATAATGACATTCACCTAAAACTCGCGTGAATAACAGTCATTATTATATGCTTGTTGAATAATTTTCTATGTTATTCCGTTATTTAAAACACATGACCTTTTTTTTAAGGTAAAACTAAAAGGAATAATTATTTGGCATCTTCTCGACTCTTTTTGTAAATATATTTTTTAACAAAGTGTCTTATATCAAAACATCAATATAGAACTAATACATATGTCAACTGTAAGTGTTTCTATTCGGGCATATCTTGTGATGTTGTTTTTCTGTGATTTTAAAATGAAAGAATATTAGGCCACGTGAAACATATTAAGTTATTTTAAAATGATGGTCTTCAAAATAAAAAAAAATCATGACTACAATACCCTCAAATAAGGTTTTTTTTTTAAATATAAGATACCTTATATCAATGTTAATAGCTGTATGCTGAATGTACCCTTTAGTCAGTCCTATGAACTGTGTAACAATATAAAATGGGGTTAGAGGGTGGTTATTATTGTACAGGGTGTTTACTTGAAAATGAAAATGTATGTATAACATATACAGGGTTCCCCATAATAGGCTACCCATTTAAATATTTGAATTGTTTTTTTAGTTTACCAAACAAACTTTGTATTTTATTAAATTACAGCTAACTCTTTGGGATTTATGATATCTTATGAATATTTGGCTAATATAATTTTAACTTTTAAAAATCTCGTCTTCTAATTAACCTCCACCAACTTCAACAAATTTTTCAGTATTAGATAAAAAGTGTAACGGCACCCGATTTTTTCCTGTGGGGATATTTAAAAGCCAAAGTGTTCGCGAGTCGTCCAGGTACAATCGAGGAACTCAAAGTCAAAATTCGTGAAGAAGTTGAAGGAATAAACGAAGCTTTGCCACGCCGTATAATGAACCACTTTTTATCTAATATTGAAAAATGTGTTGAGGTTGGTTGAGGTCATTTAAAAGACGTGATTTTTAAATTTAGAATTAAATTAGCCAAATATTTATAGGTTATCATACATCTCAAAGAGTTAGCTGTAATTTAGTATAATAAACAGTTTGTTTGGTAAACTAAAAAAAAATAATTAAAATATTAAAATGAGAACTCTATTATCGGGAACCCTTTATCTCACTAAACTGTTATAGGGTCTTCAGACTGACAAATTTAAGTATTTTAGCTTTAATTTTTGTCAAAAATGTAGAAAACAACAAATATAAGTCAGAATGTTATACGAAGTTTTTATTGATCCGTTTTCCTGAGAAAAATAACATTTTTCATGTTTTTTTTTAGCTGGAGAAATGAATTAATAAACGCCTACATTTTTATTTGAAATTGTTTTTTTAGTTTAAAACTGACCAGTCCGGTCGTTTCTACAATATCAGGGCGTAAGTCGTTATCAAATAAACATCCTATATAATTTAAAGACTAATTTAAAACTCTGAAAGACGTCAAGATAAAGATTGGTTACACTCTGCTCAGATGGTTATGCAACAAGATTAATTTTAATGGTATCTTGGTATTTCTACCACTTCACCTTACATTTTCTTGTAAAGAAAAAAAATCACGTTTTAGGATAATCCAAAATGTAACACTTATACGGAAAGTCAACGATAATATTAAAAGGGCTAGTGTAACAACTAGTAAGCATCCAAATAAAGAAAAAATGATCTCGGTACAAAATTGATGGTTTTCAAGTTATTGGCATACATTGTCACAATTTTAAATCACCCTTAGATATCATAAGTTGATTCTTAGTAACTCTTTGCCTATTTTAGATAAAGCAAAATGTTTTAGAAGATAGTTTTTTTTTGAAAAATCAAAAATAAAAAAGTTACAGGTATACTTAAGTCCATCCGTGGAACCATTGTAGATTTTTCAGAGAGAACATTTAGTTTATAATATGGGACAGTTATGGCAAACCTTTTTGAATGAACGTGCCATTTTTGAACAAAAATGTAAAATGATGTCGCTGACATGCCATAATGTATTTAGAGAAAAAAATTTAAAGAGCAACAAAAAAAAAAGGTCACTCTTCACATCTTTTTTAACTAACTTTAAATGCGGACAATGCTACCTCCCGGACTATTAATGTTGATCTTTGATTAATAAAATGGCTATCGAGTACTGCAAAACTGAAATTAAAATTTAAATATATAAATTTCTTTAGATGTGACAATCAAAAATTTGATCCAAGAGGACGGTCTTGATCTTGAAACCCACTATATTATACTAAGGTTATTTTATGTTTTTTGGATTCTTATAGGCTGTTCCATCAGCCGTTTTAGTATAATCTTTGACTTTCCTTACACTCTGTATACATTTTGGGTGGTCTTCGAACCATGGTCATTTATTTGACAAGTACAGCCTTTGTTGCATACACCACCTTTTACACAAAAAGATCATGAGTGTTGGATGTGTAGAAATAGCCATTTGATGTCAGTAATTGTCATTCAATGTAATGTTGCTGTCACACATCTTCACCCCTTTGAAAATTAGTGGAAGCAATTATTGTCCCAATGCCTTATGATGTAGTAATAATGTATACATATTTAGAAAAACCAAAAATTCTTTGTAAAACTTTTTAAACGTTTTTGAGTGAATGGACTGTACTGTTTTGAAGTAAACTTCTTTCCTTCAAGATTTTATATAATATAAATTTTTATATATTATAATATTAGAATAAAGGGTATTATTAATTATTAAGACATTTAATATCAAATTTAACCCTTTTTAAACGTTTCTTTAAAGGTCAAAGAGAATGTTTCGGTAGTATTATCTTCAACCATTTTCAAGTAAAATTAAACAGCTAAAGAAACGACTTTTGTACTTTTCAGGTTTACAAAAATTGTCGATGTTTGACCGAATTTTCCCGATTCAGTAACAGCTGCCAGATACTAGACTTGCTAAATATATTCTTTGAATTATTGCAGCTTCTTTAAATTTATTTTTTTCAGTAGGTTTCGTTATGAATAATTTTTGCTTCAGTTTAATTTTATTTCAACTTTTTTGATGGAAAGAAGTAACAGTCAAATAAAACGTTTATTTTCTAAATAAATTATTCAAAATTATTATTTTAAATGAAATCTTTTATTATGTTTCGTTGTTTTTCTTTTAGTTTTCTTAATGTGAAGGATATTGTGTAAAATAGGAGTCAAATATATTAGATGTTTTCTAAGAACAGCTCTTATTTTCTTCCAGCAGTGTTTAAATCATGTTATTATATACAGGGTGCTCCAAAATCTGCCAAAGGAGGTGCATTGAATTAGAATTTCAGGTTACAATAAATTAAGTATGCATATTTTTGGGACGCCCTGTATTGACAGTATCACCAAGGTGTAAATCAGGTGGTTTGGCTCCAGAACCTATTATAGGCCTTTTCAAATATTGATCTTGGCTAAACCGATCCATAAAACCCGTTTAATAAGGATCAGACAGTCTCTACCCGTGTTCATAAATTGATCGGATCCTTAACTCGGGGTTGGATCCTGCTGACCCAGGGTTAGTCGGGTTAAACAGAAGTGTCAAAATCAGTTGTTAAGTTTTTGGGTTTTAATGATTTAGCTCGTGTTTATTACAAGTGGAAAAAGTATAAAAAACAATTTAATATTTATTTATTATTTACATCTTAAATATTGTGAAAGTCTTTAGAAAAAAACTGTACAACTAAAACAAAGCAAAAGGGTTATGTTTTGATTTGACACGAATTAAAAACGATTTTATAAAGAATGAAGGCCAAATGTAGTATACATGTTCGTGTTCAGAAATCAACAAAAATCCCTGTGAATCTTAAAAACAGCTGATTGGATCTACCCAACCCATCGGATCAATATTTGAATATGCCTTATAACAATTCATTTAAAAACGTGTTCAAGAACAAGCTAATAGCAGACATTGTGAAACCTTCTAAGACTAAAAACCAACAGTAAAATTCATAGAAGTTAGTTTTATGGTCCAAAACTCTTTTATGATAAGTTAATTTTATTAAAGGCTTGTTCCTACAGCAATGAGAAACCGTTTGCAAACTGTCAGAGCATGCGCACGAGAGAAAATTCAACGGATTTATCTCCTACGCATGAGCCTGACGGTTTGCAAACTGTTCCTGATTGATGTAGGAACAAACCTTAAAAGGTATGCAAGGTAATAAAAAAAAACTAAAAACTGCTTAGACAGGTTTCAGTTTATTTTTACTTGCTTTTAGCTTTAATAAAACTAACTGCTTGGAAATAGCATATAGCATATTACAAGCGTGGAAAATTACTAATTTCACATGAGTGAGAATATTGTTGCACGAGACGTCAGCCGAGTGCGACAAACCCACGAGTATAAAAAAGTCATTTTTACACAAGTTATGTACATTATTTCTCTTACGACCACAGATTATTTACCAAAAACTAAATTTTAAGTTTGTTTGTCTTCACAAAAAAAAACAATTGAAAACTTTGCACATAGGGTGATATATACTTTTTTTTATTTTTATATTGAAAATCACCTACCCAGTAGCTTTGTATAATTTTCATCATTTTAGAATTTAAAAAAGATAAAAATATTTCAAAATATTGTTTTTCTTCAATGTAATTCGAATTAACAGCCTGACAACTTCAAATTTATACTAAATAATAATGACAGCGATGACAACTGTATTTTATTCTGGCTGGCGTAAGGCATATATACAATTTTTAGAATGACATTTGTTGTAAAGTACTTTGCAACACTAGTGTGGTATAAGCGAGGATATACGGCATTTTCTATGCATGAAAACAGTGTGATATTTGCTATTTTTACATGTAGTCGTAGGAAAAATAGTTTTTGCACCCACATTTATAAAGAATGCAGTACCAACCTGTATATAAATTGTGCTACATACACTTGATTTATTCTTTGGATAAAACCGCGGATTAACTTTTTACCTATACCAAAATCTTTTATTAGTGATTATTATAGCATAAGGGTTTTAATTGTACAGTGTTTTTGTTTGAAGCCCTTTCAAACTATTAATTTGTTCTTATGCTAGGTTGTTTCTCTATAATTTTTAGTGTAACTTGTAGATTAAATAAAGTTTTTTTCTCAAATTGTTCCAGCTGTTTTTATTCTGTCAAATTCCCCTGTAACTTCGAAAATTATCTACTCATTTATTCATTGGCGCCTTGTGAGGTGGGGCTGATTTAATTATTAAGTGGTTTTAATAACTCTATTCTAAAAATGATGGTTGAATAACAATTATTAATGATTGCTAGTTGTTATTTTATTTATTTTTTTAAATACCCTTTTTATGTGCTATCCACTTCCTTATAGTCCCAGAGCTAGTGAACCCTTCAAGTAACATTAGACCTGTAAGGCTAGAAATTTGTATAGCGATGAGTCATAGCATGCTAAGTGTGAAAATCATTATCTGGCAGGCATCAGCCGTGCACATCATTATTATTATTATTATTAAATTCTTTATTAAGCAAATATTTCAGCTAATCAGTTATTTACAAGAACAATCTTACAATATATGTTAATTAAAATTAAAGTGATTAAATGTTTAAAAAGTATAAAATTAAATGTTTACCCAAAGAGCCAATAAAGCACATTAAAAAAAAAAACAAATAAAATAGGGTTCACAAACAATAGTCACACTAAATCTAAAAATATATACATATATAAAAACATAATTATAGAGAAAAAACAAAACCTAAATTTAAACAATCAAAAAACAAAAAAAATATAGCGTGCCAAAGTTAGTCACACTCACACAAAAAGTGATTGTGTTCAGGTCGTATAGTAAAATAAGAGTTATAAACAAAAAGTAAATATATACATCACAAAATATTGCACTCTTTTAACAGGAATGTCTTAGTTTTGCTTTAAAAGTTAAAATTGAAGTTATATTCTTTAGTTCATAAGGTAACTTATTGAACATGTCCAAAGCCCTAAAAAAAAGGGAATTCTGACATATTTTTTTATTCTTCGGTGTAATAAAAGTCATTTGCCTGCCTTGTACGATATGTATGAATATCAAGGTTATAAGCCAATTGACATATTGACCAGATATGAAGGTGCCAGACCCAACTTAATTTTAATCACAAACACCATAACAGAATATTTAAAATGTTCACAAAATGTCAGCCAGTTCAAGTACTGGTGCATTACTCTAACGGAGTAGCACAATATCAATCTCATTGCTCTATTTTGCAATTTCTGCAATCTTTGCAACTCATTTTGGTTGAGCATACATAGAATAGTTGCACAATAATTGAAGTGTGGCAATATTATTGTATTATACACTGTAAGTCTTGCCCAAAAGGATAGATATGCAGAGCAACGAGACAGATAGTTGATGCAGTAGCTTATCTTTGAAATGACAATCATCACCCTGTATATTAATATGTTTAAAAATATAAGAAACGCAAAAAAACTTGGAGCTGTAAGTTTGAAATTTTTCTAGGATTTAGTTCATTCATAATAAGGTTTGAAAAAAAAATTGACAGGCGTTTTCGATGAGCACAAGTACCTGCCAGGTGAACTGAAAGGTGTGGCTCTTTTGGATGACCATATTCCATAAAACTAATAAAGTTGTGTGGTATTTTCTTAAAACTCTTTTTAAGATCTTTTTATTGGTAATATAATATACAAGATGCCATATTTTTTTCACCCTGTATATTATCACCAGTATCACCGTTAAAAAGATCTTTAAGAAAACACCACATTAGGTACATCTAACTTTATTAGTTTTGGAAATTTGGCCATCCAAATCAGCCACACCTTATAGTTCGCCTGGCAGGTACTTGTGCTCATTGAAAACGCATGTCAATATTTTTAAACTTTCCCATGAATAAACTAAATTCTGATGCTGATGCTTGCCAGGTGATTATTTTTATACCAAGCATGCTATGACTCATCACCAATGTTGGGTCGTATTCGAAAACTCAGTATTCTGAATAGTATTCAGAATACATTTTGCCGGTATTCGAATAATATTCAAAAACATTTTTTTGTTTGGTATTCGGCAGAATACTTTTTGGTTAGTATTCGGGATTCTGTATTCGAATATTTTTGAAGTATTCGACGAATACTTTTTTGAGTATTCGAATACTGGCGTTCCGAGTGTTCAAATACCGGAATGTGTAAGCAGTAAATATAATAAAAATGAGGTGAGGACCTTTTTTTTGCTCTTCAAATTTTTTGGGTTTTTGTTCTTTCTAATATTCAAACCTTTTTTTCCAGTATTTGAATATCGATTTTGGGTATTCGTGAATACCAAGTATTCGAATACTTTTTTCTTGCAAGTATTCAAATATTCGGTATTCAAATACTTTTTTTCGGTATTCGTATTTGAATACCGATTTTCAGTATTCGACCCAACTCTGCTCATCACTATCCAAATTTCCAGCCTTACAGGTCTAATGTTACTCGAAGGGTTCACTAGCTCTCCTACTATTATATTATATCTTTTGATCTTTCTTCCGATAATTGTCAAGAGTTAACAATTTTAATAATTATTTAGCCTATAAAAATTGAAATTTATTAATCTAATATTAAAATAATTTATATTTGGTTGATAAAAGAGCTTTTTGAAATCAATGCAGTTTCTTCGTAACTCATAATGCTCTTTAGAAGTTATAAACCAGAGATTACAATTATTTTTTCTTCCCCAAACTTCTAACTACAATAACTCATAAATATTGACACACACAAAGTAAATTTAATTAATTATTATTTACCCACAATATATTAAAATATAATAATTTAATAAGTTTTTAAATGTATAAAATACCTAATTATCATGTTAAGATATTTTTTTCCATAGTCTTAAAAAACTAACCTCACTATTGCTAAATGAGATCAAATATTATTTTGAATTTATACCATGTGTATTTAAATGTCTAGCCAAGTGGGACCTTCTTGACAACACTTTTCCACATATCCCACATGTTGTATTATTTACATGGACAGCAAAATGTTTCTTTAAAGAATCCTTTTTAGCGTAAGTCTTGTTACATATTTTACATACGTATTGACCATCTTCATTCACTGCAGCCAGAGAAGCTAAAAATAAAAAAATGGATTTGTAATTTGTAAAGTAATATGATAGAATTATTTTTTAAGAGCTGTATTAATTATATTAATTTAAAGGCCCAGGGCATTCCAAACTGTGCATTAGGGCATTGGGTCGTCGCATGTTGATGGAACAAAGTGGAGTCAAGTTATTTTAGAAAAACAAATCAATAACAATTAGATTTTTTTTCAAATGTAAGGTAAAAGGAAAGTAAAATAAAAAGGGCATCGTCAAGGAATTGTAAGTGTCCAAAGGCGTTGCACTACAAAAGGGTTTGGGAACCCCTGATATAGCCATTTAAAAAACAATCTACTCTTCTTCAGTTTAATGAGCTTTTGAAAAAAAAAAATAAAAAAACTACAAGAAAGCCACATACAAAATAATAAGAGGATATCTACAAAAGTTTATAATTTTTTAAAATTTAAATAAATGAAAATGCAAACCATAATTCTCAGCCCTATTGCTAGGTGCCTGATTTCTTAAACCACATAAAATAACATTATTTGATTATATTATTATATTAACGTAATAAATAGGTGTATGTGCATATGTGCTAAATTACTTAAATTAGCTTTTATACCATAATATGTTATTACCAGACGGTGAGTTATTATATTATATTATTGTTAATTTGCTAACTTACTTTTCATTAATGTCTTCTCCAAGACTTCATCTTCACAATCATCTAAAAAGAAAACAGTGAACAATTTACATAAAAACCTGATAATACTCAAGCAAATGGTTTACCTATCTCTGCATCTAAACTGTTTGCAAAGTCATTCTGATCAAATGAACTTATTTCTTCAACATCACTATCTAATTCTTCATCTGGTTTGCTAACAATTTCAGATTTAATAATTCGTTCTTCAAATTCTACCTTAACTTTATTCAAAGGCTCAGATACTGTATTATTTTCCGAAAGTGTATCATCCATGTTATCTTCTAAAGGTGACTGGCTTTCAATAGTACCACTCTGGTTATTGTGTTCATAATCAGAAAGCCATTCACCATATGTAACAATATTTGGTTCATCCATGGGATATTTTCCAGTTTCTGTAGCTTTAGTAAAATTTGGAACAGTGGCATTGACTAGAGTTGCTTTATTTTTGGTGGTGGGACTTTTATCTATTTTGTACAACTTAGGAAGCTTCGGGAATGTATGCTTTATTTTAAATTGTTCTTTGTCAGTACAAGTTTGTGTATTTCTTACCTTGTCTTCATCGGTGATTCTAGGTGCAGCATAATGTTGTTTATAATTTACATTTTTATTTTCAAAATCAGTGAGGCAGCGTGTTTTTTCTCTTCCGCTTAACCTTATTCTCGGACAATCCGTCAATGTTTAAAAACTTAGCAGCTTCAAGAAAGTGGTGCAATCTTTCAACCTCTATGCTAGCTTCACCGTTATAAACAAAATTTAAAATCTGTTTAAGGATATCAAACTGTATGCCTTTCAACACAATAACAGGACAATCTTCTTTTATGTCTTTAAATAGCTGGTCAAAGTATTCACTACATGCTGAAAGAAATACCCTGTGAGCCCCAATTTTCTGGCCTTCTGCATACAGGGTAACGTCGCACAATTCGTTGCGTTCCAAAAGTCTGTTGATCGCTTTTCTTACATGTTGTGTATGTCCCTCCCAACTTAATGAGTAGTCTTCTGAAATTGGTGAATCCATTTTATTACGAAAAAATATGCCTGCAAATATTCAAAAAATGGTCTATTATGGTGTTAGTGTAACGCCAAAATATCCAAATACTGCTTTGTTTATGGCGTTGCTGCAAGGCAATTGCCAAAAATATCCAAATCAAAATATTTTGTTTTAAATCTAAGGTTATGTACAACTCTTCTTTGGTTGGATTGTTGGCTCTTCAGTTTTGTTCGGTTTCTTTAAGTTCATTTTGACAGCGCGGCCCCACCCCATTTCAAGCTTAAAAACAGACAGAGCGACCCTACTAGATTGCTTACAACATTAATATACATAAGTATAAAGATTTTAGGATAAAGCCCTCTTATAAATTTTGATTTTCAAAAAAATTTGCGCAAAAAGTTACGAGCTATTGAATATCCCGCGGCGCTTCCTCGGGGTAAAAATTTGCAAAAGAATTCTCGAATAGCTTAGATTTTAATTTTCTAAGCTTTATAAATTTTAATAGTCAAAAAGTTTGCGCATTGAAGTTATAAACTCTAAGGTAAATATTCCACTGAGCCACCTCCTAATTTTAATCCCCAGTTACAGCTTCGCAGTAACGAAAAATTGCAATAAATTCGCGGTCGGCTACGATTTTAATATCTTACTACTAAATATTTTGAAATAATGAATTTTTATAGTAAATAAAGTTAGTCAGTTTTGCGCAAAAGTTTTGAGCTTATGAATATCCGCGGCGCTCCCTCGGAGTAAAAATTTGCAAAAGAATTAGCGAATGGCAACAATTGATGTTGATTTTTTACTTTTAAATATTTCTAAATAAGGCCATCTGATAAATTTTGATAGTCAAAAAGTTTTGCACAATAAAGTTTTGAACTATTTACTGGATACTGCTTTGTTTTTGGCGTTGATGCAAGTCAATTGCCAGCTCTCTCCCTTCCGATCATATAAGCGATGTCGCTTATAAGTTTTCCAGGACTTTGTCGTTGGAACCTCTGGATAATCGAGCTTTGTAGCTCCCAGAAGTTCCTAGCACATGTCAATAAGAAAGCTATGAAATGCATAAATTGCGGCCATCTTCCCAAGAGCTGCTGCTGGTATCGCGCATAACCGGTTTCTTTCAGTACTGACGTCACACGCAGCGCCCGCCTCCATTCTCCGCCATTGAAGAATACCTCGTGCAGTACGCCAAAACGAAAAACATCAGGTTATAGGAATCTTCACTCACAGTGCCTAGCTCCAGAAAAAAGATGCCTTTTCAATTTAGCAGTGAGTTTCCTATCTTCCTCGGGGCACCAGAACGTCTTCTACATCCTCCATGCACGAATCCACGTGAGAGCCCGGTGTGAGCTCCCTTCCAACGTCTAATCACTACCGAGAACGAACGGAAACTGTTTGAACTATTTAATATTCAGTAACGAAAATTGACCTCAATAAGTAATAGCCTTTATTGATTTCCTTATTTGTTAATTAAGTATTAATTGAATAACAAGTAAACAATAACACTAGTAATGTTTAAGCAACAAATTTATTAGGTCATTCAAAATATCTCATTCAAAAATACAATAAATAAATAACATTAATTTTTTAAAATACTTGGCGAATACCTCAACCATCTTTAACAGCGTTTAGGTTGACACTAATGTAAGACTCGAAAACCTATCAAAGATTACAAATTAAATTAAAATCTTAATAAGCTAATCTCAATCATTTTTTAAAAATTCTGTTTCTAGCTAAATTTACAAATAATGCAAGAAAAATAATTTAACTTGAAAAATGTATAACAGGGTGCTATGTACAGTAATTACATTAAAAGTTTGATTATCGTAGGTAATTGGTGCATTTTTTTAATGCTATGTAAACAAAACAAAATTCTCTATATTACATAGTTTAAGATCAATGGATTTTTTTAAATCTGCCTTTTGAATATCCAGACAAAAAAACATTCTCTTTAAACTGTCAAAAATTCAAAAGACACTAAGTGCCTACTTTAAGAGATGTATAGTGTTTCTTAAGGTGATAGTTTTGTAACTAATCAGCGGGTTTAAAAATTCTAGGTTTTGTCGGTTCTTAAAGTCTGGTTGCATCGTCGATTAAGTTCTTAAGTTCCTTGAGATGTTGAGCTTTGCTACCGGTTGCTGTACTGGCGGCTACAGGTCTACCAACGTAGCTGTAAAAAAATTGTTATTAAAATTTGTAAACTTGGTAAATAAAAGGATCGTATCGTCGGTTTAAAGGTAAATCTCACTAAGTGGCATTTTATGGTTCAGGGAATAACAACGATTTTACCCAAAACTTGTGATGAAAAAGGAAAAATAAACCTTTCTTTTATGTATAATACTTCAATGAATTTAAATTTATTTATTTATTCATTACAACCCCAACAGGCAACCAATTTCAGGGCTAAAAATATAAACTATATAAAATTAAATAATACAATAAAGGAAATAATTTCAAAGCAAAAATAGAAACTTAACATAACTTCAAGACTAAAATCTCATACCTAAAGATGTTCTATGTATACTCGAACAAACAATCTATAATTCATGGAAAAATCACAGTGATATACAATGCCATTATATAAGGAGCACATTCTTTGAATTGGTGACATATACAATGCATTAGTACTGGGCGATGGAAAACAAAAATATACTACTACTGTTCTTACTTGCGATCCTCGGGATCGCGAAATTAATTTCACCCAACACAGATGGGCAGACGATGGCCCCATTAATTAACATATATAAAAATACCGTGCTATGAAGACTTCTTCTTTTCTCTAAACTTTCCATACTGAATCTTTGCCGCAGAAGGCCATCATCTATTCCCCCCTGAGAGTAAGTGCCTTTTTCTTTTAAAACAAAATATTTCAAAAACTTTCTTTGGACTCGTTCCACTGCTCTCACATACTTATATCATAATATGGTGACCAAACTATTGATGCATATTCAAGTTTTGTCCTAACCAATGAAAAATAAAGTCTTTTTAACGCAATATTATTAAAAGATTGTCAATTTCTGAAAATTAAGCCCAACATTTGTAAAGATTCTGAGACAATCTTATTAACATGCAAATCAAAACATAATTTTGAATCATAATACAACTCCCCAGTTTTTTGTATTACTTACTCTGGTCAATTTAGTTTCACCAATATTATAATTGCAATAAGCAGCATTAATCTTTTTAGTGAAAGTCATAACTGAGCACTTTCCAGCATTACGAAGAAGGCAATTATTCTTACACCATGCCTGTACAGCTCTTAAACTTTCTAGCAATCTATCACAGTCTTCCGTAGTCTTAATTTGAGTATACAGCTTCAGGTCATCTGCAAATATTTGATGTTCTACTGTGATAACATTAGAAATGTCATTTATAAAAATGAGAAATAATAGGGGCCCCAAGTTGGACCCCTGAGGTACTCCTGATGAAGCTGTAAAACAGTCTGACTTAAAACCATTGTACTGTACATACTGAGATCTATTCTCTAGGTAACTTTTAACAAATAAAACAAATTTCTTTACAAATCCCGCCTTACTTATTTTTTTAAGAGTATAGTGTGATTAATCCTATCAAAGGCTTTTGTAAAGTCGGTAAACACCAGATTAACCTGACCCCTACCATCAATTATTTTTGTTGTATTGTGACTAAAACACGCCAGGTTGGTGGTAGTTGACCTACCTCTCACAAAGCCATGCTGGCGTGGGGACAGCTGTCCTCTAAACACTCCATAAATATGTCTATACAATAACATATCAAAGAGCTTTGAAAAACCGCAAATAAGCGAAACAGGCCTGTAGTTCAGTAAATCCGTTTTCTTACAATTTTTAAATATTGGGCATATTTTGGCAACTTTCCAACAGTCCGGATGAAGATTACGGATGTCATAAATGTAACTAATAAATTATTTCTACAAAAAGTTTTACTACAAAACACTTAAAAATGTTAGAACAGTTTTTTTGTAACAAAATGTACTTGGTGAGTTTTACCTTTAAACCAACGATATGACCCGTGTGACAAATTATTGATTGATTATGTTTCTATAGTTTTTTAAACTAAATCTCTAATACTCTTCTACTGCTAGAATTTGTTTTATTAAATGCATATTTCATACAGGGTGGCTCACCATATTCGACACAGTCTGGAGCGGGATAACCATAGGGTTAAATTGAGAAACATATAAAGGTTGGATAAGACCACAGTATAAAATTATTTTTATTTATACAAGGTGTCTCAAAAAAGTGTGCCTATCACAGTGATATTTTTAAATGGAACACCCTATAGTTTATGACGATTTTAGATTCTACATAAAACTCAAGTTTGTTAATAGTGTCAAGGGTCTAATTTTATTTATTTTTGTAATATTTCATTTTTTCTAATATGCAGGGGTGCAATTAATTTAATTTTATTTTAACACTATTAAATCTTTGAACTTTTAAATTTGCTACAAGATTAGAAAAAGTCTGCCACATTATACGTAGGTGCTATCACGATCAAATATTATACAGGGTGTTCAAAAAATCAATTTCCCTTTTTCAGAAAATTAAATAGCAATAACTCTTTTTCTTATTTCTTTAATTTTTATTTATTATTATTATTATTATCTGCAGCAACTACATATTAATTATATTATTAAAACACCCAGTATTTCAAATGGTATATAAGTTGCCTATACCTATCTTTAATACTTTTTAGTAATGTAGGTTTTAACATATTTTTATTCCAAATGTCTATTTAAATTTTAGTAGGCTGTGGTGTAGCTATGTCTGTTTACTAAGCCATTATTGTAAAATTTAGATTGTCTGAAAATAGCACAAATTAAAAGCTTGCTATGAAGATATGATTTTAATTTATATATTGTTTATTTTCGGGCTCACCTGAGAACCCGGGTGTCAGGTTGTGTCTCCTGAGGTTTCGGCTCATCTTTACCGAACAATCTACTGAACCAACCTTTTTACTCGGTCTAAAACACACGAAAAATGTTTGATTAGATCCAGAAACTCTCTACCAATAAAATTAACAATGCAAAAAGAAAATTGTCTTACTAAAAATCATATCTTCATAAAGATTATTTGTTTGTGAAAAATGATAGAAACAGATTCATAATTTAATGGGTAGCAGATGTAAAATATTTAATCCAGTACTCCTAAAGGACCAAAAAAATCACTTTGGAAAAGGTAAAAAGTAATTGTAAGTCTAGTTTATGCCACAATTTTATTACTGCAGAGCAGGCAAGAGGTAAATAGGTTAAATAAAGAGTCATTTGTCAACTATTTATGAAGAATGTATACGTAATCAGGATGAAATTGTTCACAGTGAATAATGAATATTTATAAAATAAAGCAATTGGCAAAATGTTAAATAAAAATATGTTTTTGAATAATTATTTCTGTTTATTTGACTATACAATATGAGCAACGCTGTTTGGTTCATTGGAAAGCAATAGAATAACAAAACAAGCACTATTAGTCACGCATGTTTACATGCCGGGATTTAGTTAGATTGTCTTTTTTCCTCACATTGCCTATATGTTATGTTATTTAACTGAACCTGTATAGAGGGTTAGTAGAAAGAACCGGTACGGTGGATTATCTCAGCAACCGTTAAATATAAATGAACCAAATTTTGTGCGAAGGGGTAACTGAACATAAAGAATTTAAAAGTAATACTTTCAAGGTTGCCAAGTTAAATGCTTTCTCTCTAGGTTGGGGAACTTTAAAATTAAATATGACAACAAGCCAGAACAGAGAAACAACCAGGTATGGTTAATTATCTCAAAAACCATCCAATCGGCATTTGTTAAAAATGAGACGATTATAATGGTCAGGAAAGTCAGTTACCGCTTCAAAAATAATATAAGAGAAGCATAAATTAATATTTGCCAGTCTATAAAAGAAACAATATAAACCTACTGAATGACTAAGAAATATCGTTTGTCTGCTTTTAGTTTTCAGCAGTTGCTCCTTTAAAACTTTGGGATATAAAATTGATGCATAAATACTATATTTCCGAGTGAAATTAACAGGTGAAAATTTCAACATGGCGGCTGGGCGCCATCTTAGGAAAAAAATTAAATGGGAAGGAGGGTCTTGTGACACATCAGTTTAAACCTCCTGACAAATACTTTATAACCCTAGAATATAAAGTCAATACCTTTACCTAATAGAAAATGGCAGCACTTTAAGAATTACTTAAATTCTTGATTTGGATGGCCCTATTTCCGAAACTAATAAAGTTAGATGTATTAAAGGTGGTATTTTCTTAAAGCTCTTTTAAAGATCTTTTTAAGGGTGACATAATATACAATACTTTATAAAAAATATACTTTTTTCCCACCCTGTATATTATCACCAGTATCACCATCGAAAAGATTTTTAAAAAAGTCTCAAGAAAATACCATATTATGTACATCTAACTCCATTAGTTTCGGAAATGTGACCAACCAAATCAGATATTTAGGTAATTTTTAAAGTGCTGCCATTTTGAATTAGGTAAAGGTAATGAGTATATATTCCAGGGTTATAAAGTACTAGTCAGAAGCTTTAAAATGATGTGCCACAGGACCCCCTTTCCATTATTTTTTTCAAGATCGTGCCCAGCCGCGAGAAATTTCTGAAAAACAGCCGGAACGCGCAAGAAGCGGAACACTGCGGCAAAATATTTTATAATTAATTGCTACAAGAACTAAAAGCAACGACCTCTTCTGTGTTTAAGGCGAAAGTTAAAGATTACCTTGTACAAAAGGCATTCTATATTTTTAAATATTAATGTAAGTGTATAAATTGAAACAGTGTATATATTTTATTTTATATATAAAAAGTGCTTTTTTTTATTATGTATGTCCAAACTGAGTTAACCTTTTAAAAATTATTAATTATTTAAAAAAATTTATTAAAAATGTTTTGTGATACCTGCCGACGTAAGGAATAATAATTTATTATTAATTACTTGAATAAAGATTTGAATTTGAATTACAAAAAAAAGCGGACTGTCCCGCCAAAATCGGGACGTATGTAGGGTTGTCAAATTAAAACTTTATATACTGGAGTTATGAAGTACTTGTCAGGAGCATACAATGATGTGCCACAAGACCCTCTTTTCCATTTAACTTTTGTTTTCAAAATGGCGCCCAACTCAGTTTGACTTTCTATCTGTCATTTCTTTTCTAAAATTTGGTTTTTGTTGTCTTTCCAAAGTGTCAAGTTTTCATGAAATAATACCAAACTATTCAAAAGTTATAAGGGGGTCCTTACTTTAGCCAAGCACTGTATATTATGGTCAATATAATCTATTTTGTTCCAATTTTGTTGGATAGTCGCCCTCAGTTTGATTAATGTTTAGTTCGTTTTTGTATTATATTATTATTATTATATTATTTTAAATGTTAATTGGTTTAATTAAATAGAAGAAAGCTTCCATAAGTCTTGGTTCACCTAGTAAAAAATAAAAAGACACATAAGTGTGGGTAGACAAGATGTTTAAAAGAAATGTCGTAACCACAGACTTCAAGAAACAAAATAAGCAACTTTAGAACTTCCTTTTTGTAGAAGAAAACCTAATCTCGAAAATTACATATTCTCTTAAATGCTTGTGAAATCAATGTCAATTTTTTTCTGGATAGTTGCTTTAATTTAAGAACTATTTGAAGTTTTACATTTTAGTTGGAAAACAGTCTGGCAAAGTATTTTCTATAAGCTTTTTGTTTCTAGAGGTTAAGTTTTTAATTCATAGGCTAAAACTTTTCATTAGTTTTTTCAAATATTTTACTTACATGATATCTCTTTGACCTGACAAAGTAGTTTCGAATCTAGGCTTGATGTAAGTCCATCCTCCTTGGTTTTTATGTTCTTCTTGCGCCCAGGCGATTTGAGCATTGGGATACTTTTCACATTCTTTCTTGATCAAATCGAATGGGAAAGGTGTTAACTAAAAAAGTATAAGTTTAAACATCAAAATCAAAAACTGATATTGCCAATGTGAGGTACTGTTTTATACATTTAAATATTTTATTGAATTAATTATTCAAATTCTACGTAGATATACAAAACCCAATATAAAGCTTACTTGTTCAACACGTGTAAGTGCAATCTTTTCTTCGAGTCCCAAGTCTCTGTTGGCTTTTAATAGATCATAGTATACTTTTCCTGAACAGAAGATTAATTTTTGTACGCCACTTGGATTCTGAGAAGCTTTGCCTTCATCTGGGATCACCCTCTTAAATTCAGTTCCTAAAAACACAACAAAAAGCTAAAATCTAACTCAAAATAATTAATTATGTACAAAAACTATTTTGTGTATAAGGTCATATGTGCGCCAATTTTTTCAAAATTTTCCAATGAATTCAATTTTATTATTAATACACACTTTAGGAATTAAAAAAAAAAGGTAAAGCAAATACATCATAATACTATCAATATATATATATTATAATAAACGTGAAGCAATACATTTAGCTAAAAAGTTGAAACCTGTTTATCTCAAAACTATAATTTTGCACATACGACATTATGTTATTATGGTGGTAGCGATATACCGGGTGATGCATCGCCGGGCGGGACATAAGAAATCCCATGTAATTTTTAATTGGCTCCCCTATTTATATTAGAAAAATTCTATTGAAGTTTATCGAATAGCATGCAAATAAAAACTTTAGATTTTTCGGTTAAACCGTTTGCGAGTTAGACGCTAATATATTTTAAAAAAACTGTTACATTATTATCGCCTCATATTTATGAACAACAATAAAAATACCAGTTAGCGTGACATAACCTTGTCATTTTGAAATTTAGTGCTTTATTATTATCAAAAAATTGTAGAGCGAAAAGATTAACCATGAGTTATACTACTGAAGAAAAAGTATTGATGATCAAATGGTATTATCAAGGAAATAGTTACCAAAAGGTGTCAGACATTGCTCGCTGCTCAGTATTCGAATAGATCGATACCCGGAAAATCAACAGTCGATAGGACTATCAAAAAATTTGAGACCAAAGGCAATGTGATAAATAACTGCAGACGTGAAGCTAGGGAG
Organism: Listronotus bonariensis; assembly: GCA_014170235.1. Classification (NCBI taxonomy): domain Eukaryota; kingdom Metazoa; phylum Arthropoda; class Insecta; order Coleoptera; family Curculionidae; genus Listronotus; species Listronotus bonariensis. Next base: position 72,007 of record JACEGR010004206.1, read on the forward strand.
TATCAAAGAGAAGAAAATGAAGCGAAGGTGAGTACAAGGAAACTTCAGGGTATCATAGGAAAAGATCAATCAACAGTGCTCCGGATTTTGAAAAGGCATAAATACATTTCATACAAATATGAAAGACATCAAGAGCTAAGGGATGGGGATGAAATACGACGGCAGGAATTTTGTTTTGACATGATGGAAAGGGCAAACATGGACAGGGAATTTTTAAGAAATTTTGTTTTACTGATGAGTGCACATTTACGTTAAACAACGAACACAATCATCCAAATTACCGATACTGGAACAACGAAAACCAACACAGATTTGTCGAAACGAGGACGCAATATCCACAGAAAGTAAATGTTTGGGCGGGGAATTTCGGACAACATATTATTGGACCATTTACAAGGATAAAATTACTCTAATCTAGATGAGTTAAAAATTCTATTTCTGCAGAATGCAATAAAATTTCAATTTACCAGTTAGCCAATGTAGGAAGACAATTTCATGAACGTCTGGGTTATTGTCTAGCAGTCAATGGAGGAATATTTGAAAATTTTCTTAAATCTTAAGTTTATTTCCAACATATTAATTATTGTAATAATATTAATAATTTATTGAAGCATGTAAATATTATAAATGTCATAAGTTCTTGAAATTTGTTACTCTAGTTTAGTTTAACTTAACTTAATTCCTTTGTATAAATACAAATTTAATATTTTCACTGTTCGATTTTTTGATAATAATAAAGCACCATTTCCCACCACCCAATTTCAAAATGACAACGCGATAATAATGTAACAATTTTTAAAAATATATTAGCATCTAACTAGCAAACAGGTTAACCGAAAATATAAAGTTTTTACCATGGACGTAGATTTGCAGGCTCTTCAATAAACTTCAATAGAATTTTTCTCTAAAATAATTAGGGGAGCCAATAATTGACCCCATTAAAACTTACATGGGATTTATGTCCCGCCCGGCGATGCATCACCCGGTATAAAAAATTCGTGCTAGATTGCATCTCTTAATTTAAGATTAACCCGGCCCCCAACTCAGCCAACATTTTAAATGGGATTAACATGGAAAAGTTTTCTTATTACTTTGAAATATTTAGATTATCCACTAAGGAAGGGATCATATTGACCCATAATAATTATTGTTGCAAATTTAACGCTCTACAAAAAAGTCTCCTATCATTTTTGCTAATTTATTTGGTTTAAAGTAATTCGATGACAAAATTATCAAATTTTATTTGATCATTTTGACATCGAATAACTTCTAAACCAATTAAGTTAGAAAAAAATCATAAGAAACCTATTTGTATACGGATCATGTGGCGATAAGATTCGTTTATTAGTGGATAACTTAAAAAATTTAAAGTAGCTAAACTAAACTAGCTAAATTATGATTTCTTTATTATAAAACTAATTCGTTATAAGTTTGTTGTTTTGTTCCTCTACTATTCTTTTGCACACGAACCAATTTTCATTCAAATTCAGTAATTACTCGCTGATATTTTGTAATTTACAAAAAAGGACTGGATATTTTTAATTACAAATAAATTAAAAAAAATCCAAAAATCGTTTCGGTGTATTACTTTCTACCTACGATGGTGCCAAAATATGTGAATAGATACATTAAAATTATATAATCGATTTTTAGTGGCCCCACTTAAAAAATTTTGACTCTTAACCACTGAATACTTCATACCTTCAACCATTTCATCAAAAGAGCTTCTGGCTTCTGGATGTCTTAACAAACTTTTTGGTGTCATAATAATCAAAGGTTTTCTGAAAAAAAAGTTGCTTTTGAATTCTCCGTTAAAGTGGTAAATAAACTCTAGATATACAGGGTGTTTTTAAATAGTGGTGCCAAACTGCTATGGTAGAATTAATCTCATCAAATTAAGAAAAAAGTTCACATGAACATTGGTCCACAATTTTTTTTCTTAAAATATATTCTGTTAAACTCTTTAAAAAGTTTTAAAATACTTATTTGAGTAAATTTTTTAGACTAAATATAAACATTATTTAATTAAGTATTTGTTGTTGCAGTTACATAATTGCCAATAAGGAATTATTAAACCTGACTTTTAATGTAGTTTTACCGATACCACAAAAGTCAAATGAGTTCTTAAGGTAAATTGACTACCGTGGTATTTATATTTGGCAACGCTGCATAAAACCATAAGCAAAAATACGCTAAATCTACTGCACAGTATCTTTAAACAAGTTATTGGTTTTAAATTGTTATATTTATTTACTAATAAAATCTCTAAACCACCCTTATCATGTCACCAAAAAATATATTTCATTGAAAACGAAAAAAAATTGTAACAAATTTGTAAAACAAGGTTAAGTGGTCAAATTTAAGGATAAACATGGAAAGTTTTTGTCAACTAAACTCTCACCCAACGTAAATATTGTTACATCGGATTATTGTCGTCGAATTGTTCACTTAAAAACACTCGGAAAAAACATGTTTTCTAATTATTGCGAATATTTATTATCACTCATTGGATCTTGTAACCGAAAAACGTATTGGACTGGCATCAATTTTTTTATGTCACGTATACCGTATTCGATAAACTTTTTCGGGCGCAACATAACCTTTTGGCAGCGTTGCCACATGTCAGCCACATAACATATTTTTCTTAATTATTTATTAATTACTTCTATTACAAGCTCTGAAGGACGGATATTATTTAGCTAAAATGTTCAGAATTGTTTGTCCTTCCGTTAATACAACTTTCATTAAAATCTGCACATCGGTTTTTGTGAAGTTAAATAAAATTTGCGATTTCCCATAAGGATTAATGTTAAAAGCAATTATTTTATAATATTTATAAATTTTTTCAGTTCTCTGTAGACCTTTGAAAATTTACCTGGTCGACATTCTTATTATAAAGTACCAGTATGCTAAGTTTCATAATTTTCTAAACAATAATTCTTACACCGGTAGTATTACCTTAAATAAAAATTCCTCAAAAATATTTTACTTAGAAGTAATTAAGTGCATTTTATTTTTTTATTTAAGAACATATTTAAAAAGACATTAAAGCTTCATAAAAATGTCACACACATTTTCAGTCAGGGGCGTACCTTTTTTTGTTAGAAATATTCATTGTGGTGTTGCTTGAGACGCCACTGGACCTATTAAATTTATTTAAGTTAGTGCTACTTTAGCCCTTTGATCCCATAAATAATAGTACCAAATCACAACAAAATCTGGTTAAGAATGTTAAAGATATTTACAAAAACCATACTTTACCACCCTATATCTTAAAAACAAATAATTAGAGGACCCATTTATATGAACTTTTTCTCATTTCCTTGAAAGGATTCTACCCTAGCAATTTGGCATCACTGAATGGTTAGGTAATAAAAAGATTTTACCATACAGGGTGTTCCTAAATTCATACATAAATTTTATATAAACATATGTCTGGAAATACTTCCCTTTAGAGATACAGGGTGTTAAATGTCTAAAAAAAAAATATAATTTTTAAACCGCTCTGGATATTTAATGGGTATTTGGTACATTGCCTAACAGCAGCAAAAGATATTTCCTTTTATGTAAAACATTTTTAACATTTGCAAATATGGTACAGACGTCACTGGTATTTGTTAAAAATATTTTACGTAAAAAAGAAATGTCTTTTGCTGCTGTTAAGTAATGTACCAAAGGCCAATTAAATATCTAGAGCGATTTTAAAATTATGATACAAAAATGTTTCTTTTTTAGAATTTTAACACCCTGTATCTCAAAAGGAAGTGTTTCCGGACATATGTTTATATAGGAAACTAAGGCCTATTTTTGACGTAAAATATGCCATTAAAATTTGATGCATGAATTTCGGAACACCCTGTATAATATTAATCATAGTTAGTTGTATTTTATAAGAATTATTAATGTAAAAAAGTTATGAAATCATAACAATATTTTTTTACCTGAATGGCAAGGCGATCTGTCTCCTCAACAAATGGAACAAATTAGCTGGGGTAGTACAGTTGGCGATGATCCAGTTGATGTCGTGGAGTTGGCGTACGGCAAAGTCTTCGGTTTCGGGTGGGAAATAATCGGGATCGTCAGAGGACATTTGGAGGAACCTCTCAAGGCGGGCGCTAGAGTGTTCGGGACCTTGACCTAACAAAGGTTTAATATATTTTTAAAACAATAAAGAGAAAAATAATAGTTTAAACAATAATTATTTATAAATTTTCTGTATTTATTTATTTGATTTAGGGAGAACCAGAAGGTCCACCTAAGAAAATTTGAATATTGTAAAGTATCAGTAACGTACAGGTAGGTCTCTATTAAAAACGGCGTTGATTGCTTAATTTTTGGATAAGTCAACGTTTTCAGTTAAAAAACTTTATGTTTTAAGACCCTATCCAGAGCTGCCCGGTAGGTTGGATAACGACGCCCACTTAGGGTGGACAAGGCCGCCCAACAAATAAGATATTTTCTACTATAAAATTTAAACATTTTTAATGAATTAAACCATATAACTTCTTATCTAATCTTTATAATCAATCCTAGACATTCAGATTCTTCTTAATAATAAAATTATGGGCATAAGACTAAAAGGTAAAATCCAAGGTAAAAAAATACCATATTTTTATATTTTTTATAAAAATATACATTAATTACATTGTTGTTATTTCTAACACAATTTTAAATATCTACACAACTAAATGGCTAATATAAGGTTTGGTGCCACCTTGGCCAGAGTAATTCTCTATGGGCGCCATGGGCGGTCTTACCCGATACCGCAATTTTTTATTTAAAGTTGCCATTTCATTTAAAAACCTTACAAAACATAATATTTTAATGATGCATAATAAAATAAAATTAATCACCTACATTCTAATGTATTAATGATGCAAATATACTTATGTATCATAGAAACGTTTAAATTTTCACAGAAGGAAAAGTACATTAACTTGCATCTAGAACGTTTTTCGACTACTAAATTGCGTTTAAAAATTATGGCGGTGGACAGCGTTACCCGCTGGGCGGGGCTTCCCGGACCTCCTCTACGGTTACAATAAGCCATTTCAGAACTAACCAAAACTCGTCGCTATTTTTGCATGTGGATCAGAGGCAAGGAAAATAAACTTTTTAATAAGGAGCGCTCGATCCCATTCAAGCCTATGTTCGCTTAATTTTGTGACGTAATCTTTTCCCGTAATTCTTTGTTTACAATCGTCCTGGAAGGTTTTTTCAAAGTTTTGGTGTTATTTTTTTGCTTTTTAGTCATTGGACTTTTATTTATTGTTCCAAATCACCTCGTATAAAAACATGTACCTTCGTTTTTATACCTTTATTAACAATGAAACGTAACTATGGTTACAACAACGACAAAATCATAACTTGTCAATGCCTCGAAGTTTACAACACAAAAGTCGAATCTATACTGTGGATACTCTAGTGGGTATTTTACCTGTTTGTGTCCCTTATGGCCAAAATAAATAAATAAATAAATACTAACTAAATCAGAGGTTTCCATCGCCCTTTTATAGTGTGGTGGAAGAGTAAAGAATGATCTAAAGTTTTGGAGAAATATCGCGAAAATTTCCATAGTACAGGATGGCATAAAAGTTCTTCAATGGATAATTCGGGCGTTTTCGGAAACCTTCGTCCCTCCGCATAGATTGACTGGCACTGAAAAAGGGCCTACCTATTCAGCCATTAAATTCTTTAACAAGTTGCCAAATGAGATAAAGTCAGCGACTGATTTTAAATTTTTTAAAGCAAAGATTTTCAATCTTTTGGTTCAAATAGAACCATATAATCAAAATGAGTTTTTTAACTTTTTTAAATGAATGTGTTTTTTTCCAAATTTTTACTCCTCTTATGTACCAAAATGTATTTTTGTCTTTTTTATGCATGATCTTGTAATTTTTTTACTTTTCAGAATGTTTGTTAATCTTTATGTTTTGTCTCTTCACATTTTTTTAAAACTTTTTATGTACACAGGGTCACTGACCTTTGGATATGTTTTAATAGGGAATTTACGTTTAAATCGTTATTAAGGGTAAGATACAATTTTTTTTTGTTTTTTTAGTAATTTTATTTTATGGTATGCAAGTATTGGTTTATTTTGTCAGATAAAAAAATATTATAGCAAAAAGGTGACGTCACAAACATAACCTATATTTTCGGACAAATATAAAAATCGAGCGCTCCTTATTAAAAAGTTTATCTTCCTTGGATCAGAGATAGAACGGCTATAGAAATATTTCACTTACCTTCCATACCATGTGGCAACAACATAACCAAACCAGTCTGTCTGACCCATTTGGATTGGCCGCTGGCCAAAAGTGTATCAATGATGCACTGCGCAGTGTTGGCGAAATCTCCGAACTGAGCTTCCCAGATGACAAGAGCATTGGGGTTGGTCATTGAATAACCTTAAAAATGTACAATTCAAATGAATTAAACTTTAAAAGTTTTTTTTTATAGGAGGAGGACATTGTAACATAAACTATTCTTACAGTAAGTTTAATTATGTATTTATCAAAAGAAATAACTTACCCAATTCAAAACCAAGTACGCCATATTCAGAAAGGGAACTGTTACAAACAGTGTATGGAGCCTGGTCAGGATACAAGTTGCACAAAGGCCTGAAAATGTAAATTGGCATTTGGTACTATACAGGGTGGCCCACCATATTCGACACGGTCTGTAGCTGGATAACCATGGGGTTTTTATAAAAAGTAAATACTGGAACATATACAGGTCAGATAAGGCCACAGTATAAAATTATTTTAGTCTATACAGGGTGTCTCAAAAAGTGTGACGTATCAAAGTTATATTTTTTAAAGAGAACACCCTATATTTGATGACGGTTTAAGATTTTACATAAAAAAATAACTCCAAGTTTGTTTATGGTACCAAGTGTTTAATTTTATTAATTTTTGTGATATTTGATTTTTTTCAAATGCAGAGGTGCAATAAATTAATTTTATTTTAACACTATAAACTCTTTAAACTTCAAAATGTGTAACCAGATTAGAAAGTCTGCCATATTATACGTAGGTCATATCAAGATCAAATATTGTACAGGGTGATCAAAAAATAATTTCAATTTTTCAGAAAATCAAATAGCAATATCTCTCTTATTTTAAATGGAACACCCTGTATTTTTTTACTTCACATGATGACAAATAAAATACTCTTTCAAATGGTGTATAGGTTGCCTATACCTATCTTTTGTTATTTTTAGTAAAATGTGTTTTTACAAATTTTTAGTCCAAATGTTTAATTAAATTAAAGTTGGCTGTGACATAGCAGCCATTAATATTTTCTTAAGGAAATAACAACGACCATTTATCGATTACTAGTGTTTTAGTCAGTTTTAAAGTAATTTTAATGATTTTAAATAAAAACCCTTCTTTTACAACAACAAGATGATATAATACTGGTAGGACGTGAAAAAATGTTTTTCTTTAGTATAGAGTTAATCCTGAAAAATATTCCAGAAGAAACCATCTAATAACCTAAATATTTGCTTTTAAAAAATTGACACAGTGATTATGGATAATAGAAGAAACGAGTTATAGGTCACAGAATGTCGTCATAACTGACCAGAGGCGTTAGTACGATTGTTTAAAAACACAAGTTTTATCATTACCACATTCAGCTGAAATAAGTGTTATTGGAAGTAGCATTATAAGCAACTAATGATTTTTTCTGTGAATTTTAAAAATAGTGGCAGATAATACAAAATCTTTTAATTTTGTGCGTTTTTCAGACAAATTTACATTTTGCAATAACGGCTTAGTAATTAGGCATAGCTATATCACAGCCTACTTAAATTTAAATAGACATTTGGAATAAAAATATGTTAAAACGGAATTTACTAAAAAGTATAAAAAATATACGTATAGGCAACCTATACACCATTTGAAAAAGTATTTGATTTGTCATCATGTGGTGTAAAAAAATACAGGGTGTTCCATTTAAAATAAGAGAGATATTGCTATTTGACTTTCAAAAAATTGAAATTATTTTTTGATCACCCCGTATAATCTATTATCTCAATATGACCTATGTATAATAAGGCAGACTTTTCCTAATCTTGTAACAAATTTTAAAGTTTAAAGAGTTTATATTGTTAAAATAAAATTAATTTCATTGCACCCCTGCAATTTGAAAAAAAATCAAATATCACAAAAACGAATAAAATTAGACGCTTGGTACTATTAACAAACCTAAACTATTTTTTTATGAAGAATCTAAAACCGTAATAAAATATAGGATGTACCATTTAAAAAAATATAACTTTGATAAGTCACACTTTTTTGAGACACCCTGTATAGAGTAAAATAATTTTATACTGTGCCTTATCCGACCTGTATATGTTTCAGTATTCACTTTTTTTTAAATCCCCATGGTTATCTAGCTACAGACCGTGTCGAATATGGTGGGCCACCCTGTATTTTAGGTTCTTCACATAATTACGTAGTAATATCAAAAGAATTTCCAATTTCCACTGTATTTATTTCAATTTATTTACACAACAAAACTGTAAAAACAATTTAATCTTAAAATCGGGTTCCTTTTAGCTGTGCTAACAAATTTGCCTAAATTTTTTAGATATTTATGCTCATTTTCTCAAAAATAAAAATAATATTTTTAGAAATATGAATGACGAAATTTAGGCCGAAACCGAAACTCACGTGGTCAAGTATAAAATACTGATATTTGGAGCGTATATATACTTCATTTAATGGGGGTGTCCAAAAATTTTGAAGAGTAAAAAAAGGTCCTTGCTTTTGAAAACTATTCCGTTTTAATCAATTTTATAATTTTTAAATAAGATAGCGTTGCTGCGAGAAACGAAGTTAGGCGGGTGGACGACAAAACAAAATCAGTTTCGGTTTCGGCCACCGAAACTGCTGCCGAAACTTGATTTTGTGGCCGAAACCGAAATTTCGGTCAGACACTACTTTTTTTTCATGTCAAACATGTCAAATCTCCCATTAGTACTTGTTACATAATGTACTACTAATAAAAGTAGCTGAAAAACACTTTAATACACTTAACTAAACTAAAGTCCGTAAAATTCCCATTAACAAAAGGAAGAACTCCTTTTCTTTTTTTTAAATACCTGCATATTTGTATCAAATGATCTTACCTATATGTTGCTTTATCAACAGTTTGATGGTGCAAAACGTGATGTCTGTGAGAGAAGGTACCTCTCTCTACGTCCTGACCTGACAATCGAACGTGAATACCTTCTTTTAAGAGAGAACCAAAAGCAAAAGCTTCGCCCAAGGCCCAGTCACAAACTCGGTTTTCAACCATCTCCATTCTGGATTTAAGGATACGTTCAATACCTAAAAAAGGGGAAATATACATTCTTTGCTAGTCCCTACTAAAAACAGTAGTATTTTCAAATTAGATACGAAATAAACAAAATATTTTAAGATGTATTATTTGCTACAAACACACGAACTTACCTTTGTGGATGATAAATTCGGCTGCATTAGGTGGTGGCGATGAAAATCTTTTTCCAATGTGAACCAAAGTGTCTTCTACAATTCCAGTTTTGGCAACCTATGTGAATATACAGATTCAAATAACTATGCAAAATACAGTCCAGAGTTGAGTCGTATTCGAATAATCAGTATTCTGAATAGTATTCAGAATACATTTTGCCGGTATTCGAATACTTTTTTGTGTTTGGTATTCGGTAGAATACTTTTTGGTTAGTATTCGGGATTCTGTATTCGAATACTTTAGAAGTATTCGACGAATACTTTTGTTCAGTTTTCGAATACCGGCGTTCCGAGTATTCGCATACCGGAATGCGTAAGCAGTATTCGAATACCAAAATTGTCACGAGTAGAGTACCCAAAGGGAACAAAAAGTAGGGGAAAATAAGGTGGGGACCTTTTTTTTTTGCTCCTGAAATTTTTAATCATCGTTTTTTTTTCTAGTGTTTGAATATCTTTTTTCCAGAATTCGAATACCAAGTATTCGAATACTTTCTTTTCCGCTATTCGTATTCGTATTCGAATACCGATTTTCAGTATTCGACCCAACTGTGATACAGTCATTAAGGACGTTCCATGGTAAAACACTTTTCTTACAATATCTTTCAATTTTGGAATGGACATACTCTTGAATGTATTTCTTTTTAATAGTCGTGTGTGCCAAATTTTGAAACACTAGAGCTCGAAAATATTTAACATGTATTTCCTATACGATCGTAGTTAGAGTGAGCATTTTATTTAATAACAAGCAAACTTTTCCTACGATTGTTTACAAAAACTGAGAATTATTAATTGAAGATACAAGTTAAAAAAAAAAACAGAAGCAAGGAGTTTGTTTAATAAAAATATTTGAAGTTAATGCCTTTGACCCATGTGCATGGAAGTAAAGTGAGCAATAGTCGGTAAAGAAAAACAGCATATTGAGTAAGATAGAAACCAATAGCCCTTGACTATTGGTGTCCTTTAGATCCAGTGGAACGTCCGTAAATTTGACTGTGATAAAGCAAAAACAGCTTCACAAAAATGTATTGCACTGGTTCTAAAAGTCAGTTACCATAGTTATCAACACAATCCACTAATGAGAAAAGTTTTTCTTTATTTTTTTTTAAGCATATCAGCTTCAGTTTATAAGGGCGCGGCCATTTATTCATAAAATGTTTTATTAAGGGGCCAACCACATAAGTATTATTTTTAGTTGCATGTCCAAAAATAAAATGTTAAAAAATACCTTCAATGGATCTTTTCCCTCGAAGAATCCAGACCAAGGACTATCGATCCAATCCTTGTACTTAATGTGAGTTTCTTGTCTTGATTTCTCCAAAGCGTCCTCGCAAATTTTATCGTATTTAGCTTTAACATCTTTAACTTCGTCATCAGTTACAACACCTAAAAAAAATACACAAAAATAACATATAGGCACAATAACAAAAACAAAAAAGAAAATAAAAATATAATCTATTTTGTTATCATTATCAACTTTTGTTTGGTTTGTGTTATCTTTTTTCTTGAAACAAGTTTAATACCTTCACTGATAAGTTGTTCGGCGTATTTGTCTAAACATGGTTTTGTGCTTCTGATTTTCCTGTACATGAGTGGTTGGGTAAACATGGGTTCATCGAGTTCATTGTGACCAAATTTACGGTAGCAAACCTTAAAAGTAAACGTACGATAGTAAGATTAAACTGAGCTAAACTATTCTAAAAATTAAAAGATAAAATGAAACAGCGGGTTCAAATATGACCCAAACTTGAGATTCCTAAGCAAATGAATGGCCCTAGCCGCAATTTCGTCTTAAAGACCATCTCCTCGCCATAAAAAAAATGGTACAGATAATATGGAACAGCGAGTTCAAATATGACCCAAACTTAATATGGAACAGCGGGTTCAAATATGACCCAAACTTGAGATTCCTAAGCAAATGAATGGCCCTAGCCGCAATTTCGTCTTAAAAACCATCTCCTCACCATAAAAAAAAAAAATGGTACAGATAATATGGAACAGAGAGTTCAAATATGACCCAAACTTGAGATTCCTAAGCAAATGAATGGCCATAGCCGCAATTTCGTCTTAAAAACCATCTCCTCACCATAAAAACAATGGTACAATCGCTCAGTATGCCTTTTTGAGCAGTGAATATTAACTACTCACTGCTTGTATGGGTGAATCTTTGGAAATGATCATTTTCACTGTACCTATACTTTGGGCACTATAAAGTCAAAAAAAAAAAACAGCTGTACAAAAAATGTATTACATTGGTTTAAAAACTCAGTGACTCTAGTTACCACAATAAAAAAATGTATATGATTGGTTTAAAAAGTCAGTAACCGGAGTTACTTACTAGGTATTCATTATCAATATAAAGTGCCAAAATATAGTTATAATTTTAATCTAGCAACTATGAGCAGTTTTTTCTTTTTTATTAACTGAGGGGCTCAAAACCAGAGTAGTGTAAGTCAAAAAAAAAAAAAAATATATATTGAGATATTTGTGCCTAAAATTCAAATTTTGTTAAATATTGTTTAATTGAAACGAATTTTACTTAGTATGTGAGATTTATTCGTCTACTATCAAACTATGACTTACACTGCTATGGCAAAAAATAAAAATGTCTTTAAACAATATAAAAATATACTAAGTCCAATTTTTAAAACAAGGTGACTTACATCACTTTAGTTGTGAAGCCCTCAATTGTCTTTATAACCAAATACTGCCTACATTATAATTTTGTTATCATTGCAAATCACAACTAACAAAGTGTCCAACCAGAACTAAAAAGATAGTTTTAAACTCCGATATCAATAAATGATGAGCATTCTGTCATTATTCATTCTTTAAAAAGACATACTCGGTATGATTGTTTCATTGTTTCTATGGTAGAATGAGGCGTGCATACTGAGATTGTTTTTTTGTAGTTACTGTCAAAATGACAAATGACAGAGCAGGTAGTGCATGTTTTCGTTGCGTTATTTTCTACTTACCAAGTCAATGACAACGTCCTTATGGAAAGTGGCTCTCCATTCGGCGGCAATGTTGCATACGTGAATAACGGATTCGGGATCGTCGGCATTTACGTGGAATATTGGCGCGTTTACAACACGAGCGACATCTAGAAACAAAATATGGAGTCTAATATTAATACAAAATATGTTATTCCTACATATAGGGTGATCAAACTTAAGTTGGTACTATTGTTTACTTCTTTATTATTGGAGATACGAAGTCGGTTAAATTAGTAAAGTTGTAGTATTTTTTCCGCTGTTAAGCCTGACTCTTACAAGAAAGCACAATTATTTTTGTCCACCAACAAGTGAAAGCATTATGTCTCTTATCATGGCCCATATAATGGCTTTCTCATAAACGCACAATATATTAACATAGTGTGCCACAGTCATCTGCTGAGTACATTCCCAACTCTTTTAATTCTGTGTTAATAAAACCTATCCTATTCTTCACTTAACACAGCCACAATATGTTGGTACTTAAGTCTCCGTAGAATGTATCAAGACAAAAAAATCAAAATACTAAATATATGTTATTAATAACTTTACCTGTACAATATGGTGAAGATCTCGAGTACCTAGGATCAGTGGTAAAACCAATTTGGTTGTTGACGACAATGTGGATGGTTCCGTGGGTTGTGTAGTCGGGCAATTCAGACAAACCAATAGTTTCGAAAACGACACCTTGACCAGCAAAAGCGGCGTCACCGTGAAGTAACATTGACATAACCTAAAAAAGGTAGCTCAATGAAAAGTATCTTTGCAATAAAACCATAAGACAATATTTTAACTATGTGTGATATATATTTACAATTCTATAAAAGATTAAAATTGCAGTGTTAAGACCCGTTAAGATATATTGTTTAAACAAATAATAACTAGAATTAAACTTACTTTTTGCCTTCGCCATCACCTCTGTAGAACTGTTCCGCTCTCGTCTTGCCTTCCACCACTGGATCGACAGTTTCCAAGTGAGATGGGTTAGCTACGACTGCCAAACGAATATTTTTGTTCGTTACACGGTTCAACCTAGAATATTTAATAAAATAATATATATAACAAACATACTTCTTTAGATAAAACTAATAAAAAAAAACCTAAATTATCAAACTTTGTCAATAGCATATTGCTAGCCCCAACTGCCAATTAATCTTATTCGTACTTTCTGAATACTCTGAGATCCCGTTGACTGAAGTATAGTTATTCAAATCCCCCTTCTGCTGATAAAACATTTATGACAAATTTTTAAAATATGTGTTTTATATTTCAACATATTATTTGCATTAAACATTTTCAAACTGACACCCAGTATAAGAATATTTCCAAGATATTCCATTCTTAAAATTTAATTTCCAAATATGCCAGTCAACACAAATTTCAAATATATTATAATTTTTTATACTAATTTATTTTCTTCTCTTACCTCTCAATATAAGTACCCAAATGGTACTTGACATCTCCAGATCCATCATCGACAGCTTCCAAACCGGCGAACTGCGTGAAAAGTTGGTACAACGGTTTTCTGCATACGTTAGCTAATACATTTAAACGCCCTCTGTGAGGCATACCCATAACTATGCTTTCAACACCCAGTTCGGTTGATTTGTCGATGACCGTTTTCATAGCTGGGATCAGAATCTCACAACCTTCAAGTCCAAAACGTTTTTCGGATGACCATTTACGAGAGAGGAATGCTTCGAATCTATAGAAAAATAAGAGTACAACATTCAGTTACAATTATGTGTAGATTCCATGTTCACTAGCATTCTCAGTCAGACTGCTCTAATTGCTTTAAATTATCATTGCTTAAGATCCAAAGCTATGGATATTTTCTGCCGTGATTATGATGGGCGGCAAAATCTTAGAAACTTTGTCGCCAGGAACAATAGCATAGAACTCCAAAAAGCATTAAGAACCAGGTAGTGGTGGGTTTCCGCCATGAGCATTTGATTGCTCCCGGAGCATATTTCAACTAAAAATGCTGCCAAATGATACCACATTTGAATACGTACCTATCACTTAGAAGTAAAAAGATTTCAATACATGATGGCATCAGGAACTCATAACAACAATCAATAACATTAAGTATTTTATAATTTTAAAACGATTTATGGAAGATTCACGTTGCTGACTTAAACAACTTAACTTTTGACATCAGCGACTGTTCCGGGAGCAATAAAATAGGCTCCCAAGAAATACTTCCCCATCTTCCCAAAAATAAACGCCCGGAGTTTTCCACGACCTACCTCTAGAGCCAGGTCATTAACATTTTCAACAACAATAGACAGATTGTACCAATCGAGATCGTTGGCATCGTCACCTGTCTCAAGACATGTAAAGGAACAGCTGAAATACTCCTTTTGGATCACATCCAGTTAAGACAAGTAGTAGGATTCACAATCCACTGTCACATAAGACAACACTCGCAGAAATTGGGCTATTACAACGGTCCCACAACATGCAGGCTTCGTGGGGAACGGGAGGAAATAGCCTCAAATGTAGGTGGGAATCCACTAGACCTAATAAAGGAATACGGACTTCTATAACAAGAAAGGGAGCCCAATGGACATGCTATACTATTAGGCTGCAGTGCAAATATTGGCTTAAAAGAAACAGCCAACTTAGAAGAAATTAGATCCTTTCTTGAGATTTGGTTGTTTCCAGCTCTTCGGAAGAAGGATGTTAGTATGCGTGCTAGCCTAGAAGAGCATTTTTTTACAGATTTTTCCCGGAATGCCATACAGCTTGGATGATTTCTTGGTGTTAAGAGAAGAAAGGGTACGTTTTATGTGAACTGAACTGGATGTTGTATGTATGACTACTATGATAAACTGGTATCAAAGGAAACGAGGCAGCGGATAAACTGGCGGTATCCCTCCGCCCTGGGCATGTCAGGTGGAGTTCTCAAGCAATGGGCCAAGTACTGAACCAAAAGAAAGTTTGAGGAGCTATGGTAATCAAAATTATTAAAGCTGCATATAAGGCAAGTGCTCAATGGTCCCTCTCGAGATCTTGCAGCCAGACTACTAGGCAAGGATTTAACCCAGCTGAGAACTATTACAGTCTGATATCCTGACACTGGTATACAAAACACACCTACTTAGATTGGGTCTGGATGATGCGGTAATGGGGATTAAACCCCTTGTTACGTAAGTAAGCAATGTAGGGGCCTTGAGGGTCTTCAAGGAGACATCTTTGGAACCTACAGAATTGAATCCGAATCACAAAATCTGTCGGTACTAGACCTGGGACGAATGCTACTTTTTGCCCATAGTATCGACCTGGACAAAGTACCGACACTCTAAAGGATATTCCCCCATTGTTGGGACCCGTGTACAATGGCCAGTGGCGCCAGCCGAGTGCGCAGTAAATATCTTTAAAAACAATCTTTACACATAGAAATCATAATAATCTTTAAAGATTATCGCTGGAAAATAGAGAGTACATAAGTTTTGATTTATATTTCGGTCAGATAAGTAGAAACTTTATTGCCGATCGAGTAAGAGATGATTGTACCTATTATAAAATCGTTAAAACAGTGTTTAGATGTCAAAGTTTTTTTTGTTTTACTAAATGACATTCTCATTTCTCTTTATCGAATACATACCCAGTTGCCCTGGTCAACCTAGCCAAAATCAACCTCTTTTGATCGGCCTGCAAGTCCATACAACCAGGAGTCTCCAGCCTCTGTCTGATCCAGTTACACTGTTCCAAACTGTTGATAAACATGAACTCAACACCGATGTGTCTGCAGTATGTCAGTTCCAGACGTCTCAAGATTTCCCTGAGAGGTAAAGATTTTTCTTTGCCACCAATAAAGGTGGTAGATGGTAGTTTAAAGACACGGTCCATGTCTGTTTCATCTATGGGCGCATTAAAAAAATATATTCGATTTTGTAGAGGCAGTATAAATTAAAATTAAACTGTCACACTTTTTAAGTAGGATTTTACATATTGTGTTAGTCAATATGTCTTTAACAAAAATCAGCTTTTTGGTTGTTATCATGAAGATAAAGTATTCCTTTACACTACATAAATTGTTTAAAAAGATAATTTATGTAACAAGTGCATAAAGTAATACTTTTATTAAGAATGGGAAGTTTTACTGCACGAGTCATCAGGCGAGTGCGTCAATTCCATAATTAAAAAATCACTTTATGCATGTGTTGCATACTATATTTTTCTGTGACTGTATAAATTTTATAATTTTATTTTCTGAATCATTCGAATTCATTATTATTAATTTTCGATAATCTTATTAAATTTTCTTACAAACTGTCAAATTTTTAATGTAGTGACACCTAAACTAAAAAAGTAATGACGGAAACACTTTATATGGTGAATTAACATGGAGTTCTTTATCTTCATGATAACAATGAAAAAACGGCATTATATTAACGATGGTAGAACACTTTAATAATAAGTGTTTTGTTTCAATTCCTACCACAATTTATTTTAAAATGAATTTATACAAATGTAACAGTTAACGCGATATTAACTAAACCAAAGATCAAATGACTATAAATTCCGCCATAATTATTTCTTAGTTTATATATTACTAAATTTAGAATTTCAGTTGTCAAATATCTAATAGAATATATATATATATATATATATATATATATATGTATATATATATATATATATATATATATATATATATATAATAATGAAAATTAGGATGATCCAGAAAATAAAATTCAATTTACACTATTTTGGTATTTGAAAAAATGAAGTACACAGTTATAAAGGAAATAATTATCTTAATCCACATTAATGTCAAATATGTAAACAATAATTGTTAAGTTTACAGTAAAAAGCCTACAAAAATATACAGGGTGTCCAGAAAGGTATGATCATAAATGATAAAGTGAGTCAAAATAATGTTAGTACTTAAATTAAGTGTTTTATCGCGCTTGGTTAAGGAGTAACTCACCTTCAAAGTTAAAATTAAAAGAAACCTATGTCAATTATAACTTTTGAACTGTTGCCACAGTATCAATGATATTTGGGCAACTAAATAACCTCATACTAATGCTTCTTCAATAGGTAAATGGCTGTTTAACAAATCGGGAGTATACAGAGTGAGACATTTTTTTTTCATTTCATGTATGTATTTTTGACAGAGGTGACAAATTTGATATTTTGCTTTGACCGTCTGATTCCTTTATCTTTTTTCTACAAAAAGGTATACCTTATCAAACAGTCAAGCGTTATAATATATTAAATTTGACACCTCTGTAAAATACATACATAAAATGAAAAAAATCGTCTCACCTTGTATAATCCCGACTTACTAAACAGCCATTTGTCTATGAAAAGAAACATTATTATGAGGTTATTTAGTTACAAAAATATCATCGGTAGTGTGACAACAGTTAAAAAGTTATATTTTCATTAAATTAAGTTTGTTTTATTTCAAATTTAAAGGATTTGTAACTCTCTAACGAAGCGCGATAGAACTTGTTTTATATGAAGTACTAATATTATCTTGGCACACTCTATCACCCCTATCATTTATGACCTTACCTTACCGGACAACCTGAATAAATAAAAAGTGTGACATTTTTTATAAATGAATTGGTAAAACATAATAACTACCAAAAAAAGCGTCAGGTTTTTTTGTTTTATATATTTTAATTCATGTATTTTGATCTCTTGATCGTTTCTTAAGAATATATAAATAAATTTGATTTTTTATACATAAGAAATTTCATTATTGTTTCTTTATTGTATCCACATACCTCTAAAAGAATTGTATCTCATCATTATTGTACATATAAAACAAACAAAAAACCTAGTGCTTTTTGTTAGCTAAAAATACTTTCATTGTATAAAATATAAACTAAAATAAAACTAAAGATATAGAAAATAGTGAAATTATAAAAGAAACATTTGCATGAGTAAACTGTAGCAAGTAAAAATAATGAAAAAGACGTAAAAAGAAATAATTTTAAACGGGTTTAATTAGCTTGAAACATTTTTGTACTGGAGGGCGGTTTCTACGATCAAATAAGCAAATAAAGAAAAAGAAGCGTGCAAATTATAGTTTTGGTACTTACACGAATTGGGGTGGTTTGTGTTTGGTTATCTGAAGTGGGTTAATAAAAATGCGATTACGTTTACATCAAGTGTTAAATAAAGGATTTTTGTTTACTGTCCGTTAAGTGGGGCATGGTATTTTATTTACATACCTACCTTTACTAAATATCTTATAAACTAATAAAAAACTAAATCACATAAATGTGTATATAAGGCATTTTAAAAGAAATCGATCCAAATCTGTGTCAATATACCTAGCGTGTTTGGAGTTGGCTTTAATTTGGCAAACCTATATTTTGACTAAATTTAGA